>PVJH01002795.1:0-158234 GCA_004026705.1 Nesogale talazaci
AGATTTTCAGAATTAATTTAATTTAGAACCTTCTCTTTTATCCAGCTTCATCTCACATCTGTGTGTTCCCACAGTATGCATAAGCTGTACCATTCAACGTAGATGTAAATATTAACTCTGCATCATATTGTTTAGTGTAATCTGACATTAAATTAGAGCTATCTCCCTCATTATATTGCAAGCTTCTCAGAGATGATGCTTGATATTTCATTTGTCTGTCCTTTGTAAAGACTAACACATTACTTGATACATATGAGGTTATTTAATAAATACCTGTTGATAAGTAGATTAGGACTGAATGGGAATTTGTCATTATACTGATTTTATGAAATTTTACTCGCTAAAGGTGTCAGTTATATTGACAAATCTTTGTTATAAACTGGCATTTTTTGATAGGAATCTATGCTTAATTATAGTTGGTGGCAAAGTCTCTTACAACCAGACATAATCTAGAGACAGTTAAAAGTCTGGGAAAATAAATTCTAATTAGTTCATCCATTCATGAATTTAACCAGCAACCTTTAAAATCATACCCTTCTCCTGAAGAGACTGCAAAGGAAACTGGACTAACTACACATTATGGTAGGCATAGTTTTAAAACAGAATCCATAGTTATTGGACTCTGGGGTATCCATGCTGTACAGTTACCTCCCTTGTAGTGTGTGAGTTCAGAAAATATGTAAGAATAAGTCTGATAAATATTAGACTGTCCCTCTCATCGTTATGTTACATTATATGGCAAAAGGAATTTCAAAGGTCCCTAATCAACTGATCATCCTTGAGGGAGGCGAAGGGATACCATTGCCGATGTCAAATGGATCTTGGATAAAGCAGAGAATACAAGAAAATATGTTTGTTGTATTTTATGGACCATGAAAAGGTCTATGGTCAAAGTAAATTATGGATCATCTTGAGAAGGGAAACTCCTGGATGTAACTTTATGCTCATGTGAAATCTTTATATGAATTGAGAGACAGTTGCAAGTATAGAAAATACAAAGGAATGGTACATGGGTTAATATCAAGAAAGATGTGCACCAGAGTCATATTCTCTCATTATAATTATTCATACCTTATGCAGAGCAAATCATCAGAGAAGCTGGATTATAAAAAGAATAAAATGACATCAGGATTGCAAAAAGCTTATTAACAACCTGTTATATGCAGATGAAACAACCTTGCTTGAAAGTGAGGAAGACTCAAAGCACTTGCTGATGAAGGTCAAGGATTGCGGTCTTCAGTGTGGATCACAGCTCATTGTAAAGAAGACCTAAATACCATTGGACCGATAGGTAACAGCATGACACATGGAGAAAAGATTGAAGTTGTCAAGGATTTCCTCTTGCTTGGATTTACAATCAGCGTTCACCGGAAGCAGCAGTTAGGAGGACAAACACGTTGTTTTGGGCAAATTTGCTTCAACCTTCTTAAAGGGTTGGGAAGCAAGAATATTCCTTTGACGACTAAGGCGGTCCGGACCCAAGCCATGTTCTTTTCAATGGCCTTATATGCATAGGAGAGTTGGTCATTGAACAAGGAAGACTGAACAAGAATCGGTGCGTTTGAATTGGGCGGGTGGGGGTGGGGGTGGGGAGAAGAATAACGAAGAGTTCATTGTCTGCCCAAAGAACCAACATCTGTCTTGGAAGAAGTACAGCCAGTATGCTCCTTAGAAGCAAGGGTGGTGATACTTTGTCTCAAGTATTTCGGACCTGTTGTCAGGAGAGATCAGTCCCAGGAAAGGGACAGGCGTGGTAAAGCAGAGGAGCAGGGACAGGGTCGAAGGTCCTCGACAAGACGCATTGCCGCAGTGGCTGCACCAATGGACTGAAGACCAGTGGTGAAGATGGAGCAGGACCTGGCAGTATTTCATTCTTTTGTGTATGTGGGTGAGTAATGGGCTGAGCAAGCCTCACAGCATCTAGCAACAACAGCAACCATCAGCTGACCTTGCGTTATTGACCTTGATGAAAATGAAAGCTACCTTGTGAACTGTTAACAGGGAGCTAAGAAAAGTTCCTAGTGAACAGCTGGTAAGCTAACTAGGGACTGTCATGCTTTCAACCAGAAAGTCAAGGGAAGCTCATCGACATGGAATGGACCTGAATGGAAAAAGCAGAACTCTCTGCGTGGTTCCAAAGCTGTGCATGTTTATGGTAGCGCAGTGTCTCATCTTTCTCCAGGGGAGCTGCTGGTGAGAAGCTCAATGCACAACTTCACAGCTCACCGACAATCAGAAGGTTCTGAGCTCCCAATGAGAAGACGGCTTGAGCATCACCTTGATTGTGACCTTGTGAAACACCGAGCACAGAAATCCATTATGCCATGCCTGGATTTAGGGCCCATGGGGGCTAATACATTTGTGATGCATTGCTAGCATAGTTCTTATAGTCATCTACTCAACTGCTATGAAATACTCAGATAAGGAAATCTGGTGGCACGGTGGTTACAGCACTTACCTGCCAACTCAAATCTGATTAGTTCAAACTCAACCACCCTGTTCTGTGAGAGAAAAATGTGATAGTGTACACCAATTTTTTTTTAAAAAGGTAACTGTATTAAGAACTGGCTCAACTCCAATGTAAAAGCTCATAAAAATAAAAATGGAGCCCTGGAAGCATAAGCATTGACATAGTGGTCTGCTAACCACAAGATAGACAGTTTGAATCCACAAACTGATTGAAAGGAAAACATGGGGCTGTCTATTCCTGCAAACATTGGCATCCTTGGAAACTCTAGAGAGCACTTCTGATTCTGTCTGATAGAGCTCCTATGATCCAGACTCTATGGCTATCGGTTTGCTTTATCAAACAAAATATTTTTTAACTTGAAAAGATCAATGTCATTTCATTTCTTTGACCTTCCACCCTTTAAGATCTAACCAACCTCAAGGATGCACAGCTTCCTATGGACTAATCTGTTTCCCAAGGCTTCTGCAAAAGGTGATTCTACCCAACGAATAGGGTACCATTTAGCTTCACTGAATCCCCGCTCTAGCATGTGGAAAAGGGTGGGGGTAGAGGAGGCTTCAGACAATTCATGCAAAATTTTCTAGAGTGGAATTATTTCACAAACTTTTTAAAGCCCCCTAATATTATGCTGATTTCACATTTTGTTCTAAGTAACCCACTGAGTTAAATATTCCAAGCGTCTGGACGAAGGCCAAGTAATCTTTTTGGTCTTTAAGAGAAAAGTGGTTTAAAGGAAGCGGCTGCTTAGCAAAGCCATTACTCTATTTCAGGACAAGCGCTTTTTAATTTTTTCCAAAGCACATTAACAATGCAAATGATAGAACTAGGCCTGGAGTGAAAAAAGAGAAAATGAAGTCATTTCATTAAGGAAAATAGCCTTCAGAGATGGAAAAAGCCCTGGCGTGTATCAAGAGTTAAGGACTTTGCTGGCCACGAGTCCTTGCATAGCTCGCCAAGTCTTAGTTTTCTCATCAATAAATTGGAACCTGAGCAAGACCTCATCGAATTTCATTGAGGGGAGAGAGAAGACCCAGCAGCCCAAAGGGATTCCCATGAGGTAGAGGTCGGACATAATTCCACTAAACTTTTTACCAATTCTGATACTGGCCATTCTTCCCATGGCACGCTTAACTTCTCTGCTGAATTCAAGAATTCAGGAAAAACTCAGGACATAGGGTACAATTCTTCAATTAGGGTGGCTTCCAATTCTCAACTCCTTCTCTGATGTGCCTACAGGTAGGCAGGTTTTACTCTCAGCCGGGCCCATTACACGTCTTGGACTCTACCGTGCTTGAGTAATTGTTATAGTCCTTCGGTGTCACTGATGAGTGTCTATAGGCAGCCTACTCTGCCAGGATGTCCCCTGCCCAAAGGTTCTTGGTGCTTTTGCTCCATGGGTTGGTGAGCTCACTGTAACTGGGGAAACCCACCCCAGACCTTTCATGCCAGTCTCCTGGTTCTTGCTACTCATGCCACTGCCATTGGTCCCACACCATCTCTCGTGGTTTCTTGTGATCTTCAGTGTTAGCCTTCTGTCTCCTGTGTCCAGGAGAGTCTCCATGTAGAGACTCCAGATCTAAAGGACAGCCTCCATTTCTTCTGGAGAGTTATGAGGTCCCCCTAAACCTCCTTGGGATTGGCTCATTAAGCTTAGTGAGACGACAAAATGAATCAGCCCTTGGCACCTTATTTGCATAGTTACTGTCTGTGACAGTCATGTATTCATGTGACAATTTCATGATTGGGAGTATAAGGGTGGAGTCTAGCCTTTTGATCTGGAGATAGCCAATGAGGACTCTGTGTGGAGCTGGCTTTCTCTTGAGAATTCTGGGATGTCTCATGGTATTTCCCAATTGGAATAGAGAGACTTGAGTCAGTCTCTTGGAGAGGAATTACAGACAAGATGAGATGATCGATCCTGATTTCTGGAGAATGGAGGAGCCAGAGGAGAGGCCACTTGGGCTTGCACTGATGAATCCAAATCTCTGTGACCAGAGAAGCCACATGGAGACCCCTGCCAGTGCTGAGATGTTTGGGAGGCCACAGGGAGACCGCTGCCAGCACTGAGATGTTTCTACCACCACTGGAACCTGAGCCCTGGAAGTGAGGAGTCATGAGGAGACCCCCGCCAGCACGGGAATGCGTCTGCTTCTACTGCTGCCAGACATACAAGACTCTGAACCCACTAGCCTGTGATTGTCCTGGTGTCATTGCACTTGTTTCATAAGTCGGAAGGAGACTTATAGACTGGTATCAGACATATGGGATAATATCGGTCTTATAGCCTTGGACAGGGTTGGGATGCTTTCTCAATGTTCCATTCCTGTTGTATATAAACATCTCCCTTATATCTGTATACATGTTTATAAATTGTTTCTGTAGACTACTGGACTAATGTACTGTCCAGTTCCAGCAACAGTTTTACACACTTTATTTGCAGCCAACCATTTTGTAAGAATTAAGAAACTAGGGCTAAAAGGGCCTTCTACATGTAATTCACTGCCTCACAGTTCCTTTCCAATTTTGCAGTCAATAACAAGGCTTGCTGACTCAATGATAAAATGGAGAGAAGTAAAGAATATAGTGGGAAATATAGGCTCAATAGTGATGTGGTAAGGCTAAAGATTAGTGACAATATATTTGCCGAAAGTCACTTCTTATGTGATGATAGACACGAATTTATTTAGCAATTCAGTAGCTCCAAGACCTTCTATTTTTTAAACTCCTCAATATAATGCCTCCTTAACCTCTTTCTCTGGCCTTTTCCATGTCTACATTCATTATTTCTATTGGACTACGCAGCATGTTCTCAGTACTTCCTCCACATCGAACTCTTTTCTCTTCTAACTGAACACCATACTTTCCCAACTGTGACTGATTTGTGTAGTACTTGAGTCTAGATGGCCTTGCATTTTCTTCTGCCAAATTCTCTCATCCCTCACAGCTTTGCTCCTGAACCACTCATAAGGTGGCAATAAAGCTTTCACTATTTTTTTTTCCTTTCCACTCAGATGAGACAGGACTTCTCTGCTCTGGAACTGCCCCTCAATGAACTCTCCTTTGACACAAAACTTCTTCCACATTATATATTACATTCGTATTTTCATAGCCCACACTGAAAGTGATGTTGCATAGAATTGAACCGAGTGGTTCCTGAACCCAAACCATCACTTGAAGGATAAAATATATTTGTTTTTCTTGCCCAATGCCATCTTGTGTTATAGTTCATTTTCCTGTTATCAAAGTGGAGCAAACGTGAGAAGGTAGCTTCCTGACTGCACCAATGAGTTCTAAGGAGGATTTCCTGAAGACATCCATGGTGATAAGATTCAAGAAAAGTAATGCCTTGGAAATAACCATGCACTTTTCATAGAAGTCTTATTGTATCAGCCTGACATTGGCCATAAGGAACATAGACTCAGAGAGATGAATTGATTTGACGTGAGTCAAATAATCCAATTAGGATTGGAACACTTATGGTCTGATTCAAAGTTAGGTAGTCTGATCCCCCCTCCTCTTCAAAACACTCCACCGCTTCAGGGCCCCTCCCTAGAAATTGCTCAGGGCTGCTGTGATCCCCGAGGCAAAAGTATCTTCTGAGTGAAGGAAACACTGATTTGTTTCTTCACAAGTTTTATTCCCAGATGGTGCTTCCAGATTTACAGAATCTCAATGTTATATTATTCCCTTTTAGGCCATGGGTAATTTGATGTCTCTCTCCCACACCCCCCCCTTTATAATTTCTGAGCTGAATGCCTTTATTGTCTAGCTTTTTTGTTCCCTTTCTTATCTAAACTGTGCATGGAATTGAGTGTAAGGACTTAGAAATGATTATTTCTAAATTAGGCCATAAGGGAGAGATTGCAAAGGCTAATTTGCAAAGAAGCCTTCAAAATGGAAAACAACACAAGTAAAACCTAAGGAAAGAAGAACAGGGTCAAAAGACAGATGGCAAAATACTTCATGTGGTTACTAGCTGCGCTGACACGAGCCAGCAGCCACAACAGGGACTTGTCCAGGCCACCTAATTCTATCTTCTTGATGACTTAGAAAAACCAGAAATTCTGGAGATGTTCAATATTATCCTTCCCAAAACCCACTGATATTCAGTTGATTTTGACTGGTAGCAACCCAATTAGACAGAAAAGTACTGCTCCCGAGAGTTTCCAAGGATATATACATATATATGTATATATACATATATATAAAGCCATTTTATTGGGGGCTTGTACAACTCTTATCACAATCCATCCATCCATCCATTGTGTCAAACACATTTGAAAAATTTGTTGCCCTCATCGTTCCCAAAACATTTGCTTTTTACTTGAGCCCTTGATATCAATTCCTTATTACCTCCTCTCAGCCCCCCACCCTCATGAACCCTTGATAATTCATGTCATTATTATCTTGTCATATCTTACACTGTCCTATATCTTCCTTCACCCACTTTTCTATTGTCTGTCCCTCAGGGAGGGGGTTATAGGTACATCCTTGTAATTGGTTCCTCCTTTTGACTCCACCTTCCCTCTCCCCTCCTGGTATTGCCCCTCTCACCACTGGTCCTGAAGGGGTCATCTGTCCTGGATTCCCTGTGCTTCCAGTTCTTATCTGTACCAGTGTACATGCTTTGGTCTAACCAGATTTGTAAGGTAAAATTGGAACCATGATAGTTGGAAGGATGCGGGGGAAGAAGCTTTGAAGAACTAGAAGAAAGTTGTGTGTTTTATCTTTGCTACACTGTACCTTGACTGGCTCTTCTCCTCTCCACGACTCTCTGTAAGGGGATGTCCAGTTGCCTACAGATGGGCTTTGGATCCTCACCCCACACTCCCCTTCATTCATTCATAATGATATGATTTTTTATTCTTTGATGCCTGATCCTATTCACACCTAGTAATCACATAGGCTGGTGTACTTCTTCCATGTGGGCTTTGTTGCTTCTGAGCTAGATGGCTGCTTGTTTTCCTTCAAGCCTTTAAGACCCAGATGCTGTATCTTTTGATAGCTGGGAACCATCAGCTTTCTTTACCACGTTTGCTTATGCACCCACTTTGTCTTCAGTGATCATGTCAGGAAGATGAGCATCATGGAATGCAGTGTTTAATAGAACAACATGTTCTTGCACTGAGGAAGTACTCCACTGAGGAGTGGAGGCCTAAAGTTCATCTTCTACCTTAATGCTAAAGCTAAACATATATACACATCGATCTATTCCCCCATCATCATATATACATGCTTGTATTTAGACCTGTATAATTGCCCTTTGCCTCTCAGTTATTTCCTCCATTTCCTTTTACTTTTCTCTTGTCCCACTATCATGCTCAGCCTTCATTTGGGTTTCAGTAATTCCTCTCAGTTACATTGCCCTTGATCAAGCCCTATCAAGCCTCTTACACACCCTCCTCACCACTGATTTTAGATCACTTGTTCCCTTGTTCCTGGGTTTGCTAATACCACTTCCTCCCCCCACCCCACACCCATGTCCCCCAAGAACCTTTGGTCCTGTTGTTTTCTCCTCCAGATTGTTTATCCAGCCAATCTTATGTAGATAGGCCTGCAGAGGTAATAATATGCACAAAAACAAGACAGAGCAAAACAAAGCAACAAAAGAAAACAACCACCAACGAATGACAAAGAAAAGAAAAGCTTGTAAAAAGCTCAAGGCCTGTTTGTTGACTTTTAGGAATGTTTTCTGGTCGAGTGTGATGGGGTGCCACACTCTGGCCCCAAAGTCTATTTTTGGTACTCTCTCAGGACTTCATTGTTCTGCTGTTCTGTTGCACACCCTTAGTGTTTTGCATCGGTGTGGTGTGATCGTATCAGGCACAGTTCCCACATTGTATCTCCAGTGCTGTCCCCTTTAGTGCTATGGGTCAGTGAGGGATGTCCTGTCTCGTAGTGGGTCCGGCCATATGGTCCACTCTGTGCATTGGCTGCTCTGAGCAGGGATGTCGTCCTGAAGGCTTGGTGGTGAAGGATGTGTTACACTCTCTCTTCCTCACGCTTCACTTGCTCCCCTGTGCTCTGATCAGACATGTACCTCTCCCTGAGCTGTAGCTTCAGTGCTGTCTTCTGAAGTCAATTCTTCTGGGGAGAAGGACAGCTGTCCACGTAGTTGTGATTGGGATCAGCCCCTCAGACTCCCCAAGGAGATCATTTTGTATGGAACCAGACTTCCCATTCTTCTCCCAATGAGGAGTTCATGAGTTTGGATCACTAACCTCCTGGCTAACAGCTGGATGCATTAGAATGATGCCACCATAGATGTTTCTAGCACACGTTTGAGATCCCATAATTAATGAATTATGGAAAGGATATTTGAACCAAACTCTGTTTATGATAGATCTCATGTTCTCTTTACTATTTTTCACTGAGGACAATACTGGAATGCATAATGAAATGCTAAACACGGATCAAACAAAGGGCTGGCTTTGAGGCAGAGGGAGATTGGCAGGTATATCTTTCCAGTCTTTGCAGTAAAGCAGGATATCTGAGCTGAAAGGAAGATTGAGGTGCTTTCTAATTTCTAGCCATGAGCCTGAAATCTAGAAAGAAACTAATCGATGGGGATTTATGTAGCATCATGCAATTTAAGATTATCTCATTTTCTTTGTTTTTCATGAATGTCTATAGGTGTATTGGTTCAGAAGAATGTTTCATTTCAAGAGCTCTTTTCAGCATGAAGGCTAAAATTATTTTCTGTCTGATACATGCAATGGTGCATCTCCCTTCATAAGTGGGTCCTTGGGCTCAGGGTTCCCACCTATGATAGCTGTCTCTGTGTCTCTGTCTTCTCTGAGATCATGGTAATGCTAAACACAACTCTAATTCTCTGGCATCAATTGCAAAGACAGTCTCTCTTCCGTTGACCCCCCGACCCCGGACCCAGGAGTCTAGATCAGATCTCCCAAGTGAAAATACACAGTCCTCCTGCCTTCTAAGTCTGTCTGAGATTTCAAATATTATGCACATGCTTGCAGGTTTTCGTGGCTTTTCCTTATACAGTGCTAGCTAAAACGAGGCTTTTTACTATCTGCTGGGGCTTCATCATTCACTCGAATAACAACACTCAGGAAAGTTCTATACTTACAAATCAGTTTCATTGCAGCAAAAAAGTATGTAAAGGATGAAACAGGGTAATATTTAGAGGAGTTGACTGTCTCCAAACAGCTAATTCTCTGAGCTCCAGTGTCCAGTGCTTTGATACTGATGCCTCATTACAGCAAGTTTAACTTGCCTCTTCTCGTCTTACTGGGGTCAGAAGAATATGAGAAAAGGAAAGTCTCCGATGTTTTTGTTTGTCCATCTTTATTCATTGAACAACTCTGGGGAGGATATTGAAGTGTATGCCTGGTCTCTGCTTTTGAGGAATTTGTGGTACTGAAGAGACTGACCTAAATTAGAGACTAACAAAAGAACTTTAAGGCAATGAATGAATATGACCAAGTATCTAATTACAGGGCAGAAACTAGGTATGGGAGATTATTAAGAAGGGAAGTGTGCAGGGTGACCTAGATGAGGAGCCAAAGTAAGCTGATTGAAGAAGCATTGGCTGTGACTCAGATAGGTATTCGGGAGTCACCCAGAAGCTAGCACTGTGGGATGGAGTGTCCCTGGAGTCTCAGTGCAACTTTTGTGGGAATGGCTTTTCACATATCAAACAGAGGCGGATGACTAGAAGTGGTGTCCAGAGATAAGACCAAAGCCCGCGGAGGTAAGCAGTCTCCTCGGTAATCAGACAGAACTTAATGAAAGGTAGGACCCCATAGCTACTAGGCCAATGATAAGGTTCTACCTCAGAGGTTGTGCAGTGGCAAGTTCTGTGGTCATCTTCGAATGCTGACTGAATTGCTTAGTCTCAGGATAACTAGGTGACGGTAGTTTGACCCGTCTCATATTTATCTCCATTTTAAAGGCTCGCTGATTATCATAATACCCACCGGAAGAGGGGGTGGTACTAATAATGAGTTTAGCATAGGCAAAGTGCTACATGTGGTTTGTGGTATCCAGTAAGTCATATTTATTATTAATTATTACTAGAGAAAGTCATATATCCAAATACAGCGTGGTTAATCGTTATATTTTGATAAGAAGTTTTTATTCTCATCCTTACCAATCTCTGTCATTACACACTGCCTAATAGTTTAGATAACTAAAGAGTGAGTACAGTATAAAGAAACAGGAAGAGACTAAAATATATCGTGTAGTCTTTCTCTGAGAAGGTCTTTGAACATCTAGATTTCGAAAGGAGATACCTGGAACCAGGTGGGGAAAAAAGGAATGTACACTTTCTTGTTATGTGAAACTCTTGTAATATAAAAAATACAATGTACACTTTCTTGTTATGTGAAACTCTTGTAATATAAAAAATACAACTCGATACACTTCTGGTTCATTTCTGTTTGGATGTTGGCTTCCAGTTCTCCCTGATTTTCCCGGTGAAGAATAGGAATTGTCTTCTTTCCTCTTCATCCCACACTCCAAATGTGGCTGCTTCTCCTCTCGCTCTGTTTATAATGAAAGCCAAACTCCTAGGCGACATCCCCTGTAACTCCAGCAATGCAAGCAGGCTTTTGTTGCCAGTGTTGGCAGCAATTCCCTCTCCGTTTATCCCCCTGCCTGTCTGCAGGTCTCAGACCGCTCTGCTGTCGGAGATTGCTAGAGCTGGTGGAAAGAAGCCACGGGGCTTCTTTAATGAGCCAAGCCAAGAGAAAAGAGCTTTTCATCCCATCTCCCCTCAAAGTCAGGTACTCCCTGGTGGGCTCCTCACAAAGCCCAGGCCCCAGAGAGCTTCCCCTGGAGTCTGTCTTTTGTTTCCTTATAGGGCAAGTTCCTGGCAATGGGGTTCAGGAAGTGGCAGCCCAAGTTAGCAACAACCGCTACAAACACGGCACGTTGGTTCAGTGCTCAGGCCACAGAAGTCGCTGGTTTGACCTGGTCCTTCTAAAAGCCAGGCTGAGTTCTTCATTAGTGAGCATGAAAAATGCTTCCGTCGTCGCACCAGATGGCACCCACACCAATTTGGATTGTCAGCTGAGCGTGCTCATTTGCAAGGACTTGGTCTAACACCAGTGTTATTTCCCACAGTACCCATCTAGTCCTCAGAGCACACGGAGTGGATCTTGCTCAGATGATTTCGATGAGAAATCATATTTTCCTCTACACAGTCATTATCATTTCATTTCCTATCCTTATGAATTCATTCAACAAGGTTTCATTGCGTGTCTGCTGTATGCACTGGACACACACACACAACCTCCCTGTCGTCAAGTCAATGCTCACTCACAGCAAAGGTCTTGGCCAGGATAGAATTGCCTGTGTGGGTTTCTGAGACTGTACCTGTTTTCGGGAGGAAAAAGTCCCACCTTGCTCCTGAGCAGTGGCTGGTGGCTTCGAACTGTAAACCTCGTGGATGGCAGTCCCCAAATGGAACCACGAAGCCACTAGGGCTCCTCACTTTTGGATATACCAAAGAGCAATTACTTTGTGCTGAACACATATGTGCTCAGAATTTGCCATGTACTGACCAGGCACTGAACTGCATAATGGGAAAGCATCACTAATAAGATGAGGTTCTGGCCCCTCAAAAACTCAGAGAAAGATGAACAATTCAGTTGCACAGTGAATAATGGGGTGAGGCAGGTGACTCAATGCCCTGAATCATTTCTTTTCCATTCCACTGCTTGAACTGCAAATGGGATTAAATTTGATGCCCCACCCTTTTAGCTTCCTAGAAAGGAAGCTTTCTATAGCATTAGTACACCACCACTAGGGTTCTTATTTTTCAGGAGATCCAGAAACTTTATACAGGTGGTAAGATGTTAGCTGGACCTTAGAAGAAAGACTTTAGATCGGTGAGGAGGAGAGGGGGTACTTTTATGTAAGGGTTAAAATATGGGGAAAGGAAGGACTGAACCTATTGAGGTGAGGGAAGTCAATTTCTCCCTCTCATTTCTCAGAAGCCCGTTGTCTTAACAGACATACCACAAGTAGCTGGTTTAACAAACATCCCTAACAGACCAAATGTGCTGTAACACTGAGATGTGCCACTACTACCTGTTCATGAGCCTTCTATTTTCATATTTCTTCCTTTCACTAAGCCCTGGTGGCACCGTGGTTATGCATTGTGCTGTTACCTGCAAGATCAGCAGTTTGAAAACACCCTCTGCTCCCTGGGAGAATGATGGGGCTTTCTGTCCTTGTCAAGAGTTACGTGCCTTTGTAACTCAGAGAGGGCAGTTCTACCCTGCCTTAAAGGGTCTCCAAGAGTTGGCATCAACTCAATGGCAGTGAGCTTGATTTTTGGTCCCAATCATTTGGTATAGTTCAACTTTCTCATTTTTGCCACGTGTAATGCTTTTCTGTAATGATTAGAAAAGTTGGGATCCTCACCTCCATTCTTATTTAGTCATTTAGATATACCTGTTTATATTGCTCAAAAGTTATCTGGTTAAAGGCGCCTTAGTGGACTGTCTTTGTTAGCTAGTGCTGCGACAACAGAAAGATCACATGTGATAGCTTTGGCAAAGAGAAATTTACTTTCTCACAGTGCAGAAGGGTTTCAGTCCAATTTAGGGTTGCAGCTTCATGGACAGATGTCCTTTCCCCGCTCTGGAAGAAGGTCCTTGTCTAACTTCGTCTTTCCTGGAGATCGCTATGTGTCTTGGTATAGCCCTTCCATCTCTGCTTCTCTTGCTTGCTTGCATAATCTGTCATATATATGTGGCATATATATGTACATATATGTAATATATGACACAATTCAATCCACAATGACAATCTAATTTAGGTTCAGCACATGTAGTCTTTAACAGGTATCTTCAGAATGTGGTCCGGCAGAACATGTATATAAATCAGAGGATGTGTCCAATAACTGTGCCTAAACTGAAAAGAGTTGGTAGTCTGGTGAGCAGATAAATAAAAGGTACCATCTTTTCTCATTGCTGTCAGCTTAGTGACAGTTCTAGAAGCCAGCCAGTTTATAGACTTATTCTCCAGGAGGGTAGGGGTTCTGCCACCTAAGACATCTCAAAATCCTTCATTTTTTTGCTCCAGAGATTTCTCAATGAAATCCACATTTCCCTCCCTATTTCTTAGTTTTTCTAGCAGTTAGAAGTCAGTCATATGCTTGGTTTTTGGCCACTGGAGGTGATGTGGTAGTGATCAGTTCTGTCCAAGCCAGGTCCTTAAAAGCTCCCCCAGGTCCCTCTCTTCTCTATTGCTCTTCTTCAATGGCTTAGAGGTCATGCCTTCCAGATGGTAGACCATAAAGTAGAGGAAAGCGTCATCTCAAAGGTCATTACTTCATAGATTTGGTGGGCACTGGATTTTTAAATATTTATGTTGAGCTTCTAAAAGTCTGAGGTCTATTTGCTATCACAACCAAGTCCAGCTTAGCCCTTAATAATACGCAGTGAGTTTTGTATTTGTTGTATACATGGCTAAGTGCTGCCACCAGCTTCTGCATGCACAAGTTCATTCCTAATAAATTTCTTTCAATAGGTCTCTGTGATCAGCGAGTGATTGTAGACAAATTCTCTTGGTAATATATTTGCCTTATTTGTGCTAGAGTGCCTTCAAAAATAAAACTATTTTCTGCACCATGAGGAGAAGGGCCTTGGACTTAGAGTTCATAGCAGGTAAAATTAAAAAATAAAACAAAATCTGAAATGGGGATGTTCTCCAAATAACAGCAGTTTGTAAGGCTTATGGGAAGGCTGCCTCATGTATAGCCAGAGGTTTTAGAAGGCTTATGAGTTTTAAGGACAGTCAGGAGGACCTCCAAGATGAGCCAAGAAAGGGAAGATTATCGATACTGACTTATGAAGAGATTGTGGCTAATGTCTGGAAGTTGGTGGAAGGAGACTACAGAATTACCATTGAAATGATCACAACTAAAATTGGGATCTTACACAGTTCAGCATTTTTCACTTGACAACTACATCTTTGTCTCAGTAATTTTCAGTTGGATGCCGAAGGGCTTGAATATCAGCTAGCTCAAAGAATTGATCTTTCCATTAGCTTTTTTAAAGTCGAATCAAAGTTAATGAAGATAATTCTATCGAGTGAAATATAACCAGGGTTGAGTTTTGGATTTACCACTGTGATCCAGAGAGCAAAGATCCAATTGAAATAGTGGCTATTGAGAAAATCAGCTGGGTCACTTAACCGCAAGGCCCAGAAGTCAGCTCAGTAAGTTATGGCGACTTGGAGGCAGGACATGGGGGTGGGGTGCATTAAACTTATTAAATAGATTTTCTCAGCCAACTCCAGAGGATTGTAGGGGGGAGATGTTTTCGGAAAATTGAAAAATGTACTGGTGAAAAAAAGTCTAGGAAAAATATTTCCCCATCACAATAACGTATCTGTCCATTCTTTGAGAATTGTAAGGACTGTCCTATAAGACTTTGGGGGAGTGGGTCTTTACCCTAGTATTCTACAGCCTTAATCTTGCTCCTTCAGACTTCTCCCTACTCAAAGAAGGACATCAATTGATCCCCTGTGGAGGCCCAAACTGCTGTTTTGACATAGTACAGATCAAAGAGAACAGACCTCTCAGAAGAAAGGTGAGAGACGTGGAGATACCATATTCCGAGTGCTACAGAGGAAGAGGAGAACCTGTCAAGAACCAGGAGTTTTACACAGGAATCTTTTTGGTTCATAAAGTTTCTAAGCTTTGTTATTTACCCTGTGCTGTTTCTTTCCACAAGTTGATATGGCAGTAACATCTACTACGTTTGTTCATCAAGATTTTCCCAATGATTGTCAGATACAGAGTAGGTGCACATAAAAAAAATGCTAACTG
Source organism: Nesogale talazaci (assembly GCA_004026705.1). Classification (NCBI taxonomy): domain Eukaryota; kingdom Metazoa; phylum Chordata; class Mammalia; order Afrosoricida; family Tenrecidae; genus Nesogale; species Nesogale talazaci. The sequence goes on from PVJH01002795.1 coordinate 15,276, forward strand.
AATAAATGAATCATTGTATCAGTCACCTAAGACTGGATGATAGGATTTTTCTCACCTATTCTATCTCTAGAAAATACAGTGCTCATTTGAATGCTTATCCATGCAAAGTAGCTCTGATGTTTTCCTGCAGGCTTGAGACAGAGTTGGAGGAACAGGGAAAGATTGGAGGGTTCTGTCCTATTCTTCCTCTGGCTGGGGTTTATTCTAGGACTCATTCTTTTCTTCCCTGGAAGCAATCCTGCTAAAGCCATCACACGGATCAACCAAAAATCTCCCCCCTTCCCAAACAAAAAACACACAGCAGAGGATTGCTGGAAGGTTGTTTTTTTTTTTTTGGGGGGGGTGGTGTTTGGGGAAGGGAGAACCAGAGTCAGGGCATATTACAGATCTATGCAGTCCATGCATTTTCTTTTCTTCATCCCCATCCAATTATGTCAAAATTTCTGAGTTTGAACAAGATCAATTCCACATTATACTAAACACTCCTCCTCTGGCTTGATTACACGAGACTTTGATTTTTGTATGGAAACAGTGCAAAATCACGCGACTCAATCTGGATTCCGGGCAGGGGAAAGTGCTCCTGCTGGGTGGCCCCCTTTCCTCTTTCCTTGCATCTAAATTTCACCCACTTAGCCCCTCAATTGGAACAAGATGGGGAGGATTTGTTTGCTTTGCAATTAGCAACTAAGTGAAACCTACTAGAAACGGAGGCTTTGGAGACCCACGTCGCCCACCAGGTCTCTGCTGCTCCCTCCACCTTCCTGCTAAACACCCCTAACCCACACACCTGCCGCCCATCAGATGTCCATAAAGTCTATTTGGAAGCAGCAGACTAATTTTTTTGGACTTCAAAGATGAAAATAATAACAACAGCAACACGCCTTTGCCTCTATAGAAATGTGTCTGGGGAGCCTGGGACTAGATAGACTAGATACAGAATAAAACTGCATCATCCACTAATTGATGCGTGTCTCCATTTGGGGCTCAGTTGAGAATTTGTATACTTGGTCCTGTGAGAGCATATTTAACCCAAATTTGATCATTTATTCCAGAGTCCACTTAGAGTAACACCACAGTGGTAGTGTTACAGGGCAACGTGGCTTAACACTCACGGGTCTTTTCTGAAGCACAGTGTGAGTGCCCTCCGTGTTGACGTGCAATAGAAAGCAATCGCGTTTACAAAAGAACTGCCCGGCCAGGCCATGCAAGAAGGTAGCGTGGGAAAGTGCAGGGATTCAAGGTTGTAGCTGCTTTCCTGCCACTGACTAGCTGTGGGACCACAGTCCAGTGTCACAGGAGCATTGGCTGTCTTGGCTTTTGTAACAATAATTTATTCAACCAAGTGATCTGTTAAGGCCTTTCTGGCTCCAACCCTCTAACATTCTTACAAGAAAACCGAAACCAGTGGACTTCAAAAAGCTTGTGGAAAAATAGAATTGAAAGGCCACGAAATTTCTACACAAACTTTTTGAAGGCTCTTGGTGCTTGTAGAGCAGGGTGGGAAGGGGTTGCTGATCTGCTGGGTCCTTTTTCAGATGCCTGCTGAGCCCATACTTGTGCTATCACTGAATATGAGAGGGTTTCATTTTCTCTTTCTTCTCACTCTGTCCCAGAAGTGGGTCTGCTGTCATGTCTCTCTTGTTCAATCTACACTTCTTCCTTTGCAGACGGTAAGGAGATCTCACACCTGAACTTCGGATCAAAAGTGAACATTTAGACCAGGGGTGCTCGATACGTCTATCTTGATCTACCAGTCGATTGCCAATGTCGTGTGAGCAGATCGCATGGCATTAAAAAATTAGGTGTAAGCCTGTCATCAATTCTGCCACTTAGTTGATATACAGCACAGTTGATCAGTTGTAATGTTAGGTGTCAAAATCATGTCGCAAAATCGACTAGCTAAGTCATCATCAGTTTTTAAACCTGGTGGGTTTTTTTTTTCTCTTAAACTTAAAAAAGAATACTAAAATGTGTGGTAGAACTGGACCAAGTAAGAAGACAAAAACATATCAATTTCATATAAATTGGGAGATTTTGACACTACAAGCCAACATTCAGCTGAAGTCCAGAGTGCTTTAAGAGTTCTGGAACTTACTGGCAGAAGAAAAGTACTCAAACTTGAGAAAATGTGCTTCCCCCTTGACTGCATTATTCAGCTCTACTTATTTATGTGAGTCAGCCTTTTCCCACAAAAAGATTATAAAGTCCAAGTACCATTCCACAATGACTGATGATCATTTGGAAGTGTGCTTGAGGCTGGCTGTCAGCTGCTACTGTCAGGACTATGTATCCATGGTTCATTCCATTCAGTGCAAATCATCAGAGGAAACTCAGGTATGTTAGTCCTGGTAGACCAGAGAAACAAATTCATAGACACACATATGGATATAAGGGTAAGGTTTCTATACAAGAGGAATGGGACATTGAGAAACCATCCCAACCCAGTCCAGTTCAAAGTCATAAGTCTGATATTAGCCCATATGTCCGATAACAGTCTATAAAGTCTCCTTCCGGCTCATGAAGTCACAGGTCAGTGGGTGCAGAATCCCGGTGCTGGCAGGGGTCTCCCGATGGCTCCTTGGCACCAGGGTTCAGGTCCATCAACTGCATCCAGTGGTGATAGAAGCAACTCAGCACTGGCAGGAGTCTCCACGTGTCTTCTCCAGCTTCAGAGGTCTGGTTCCATCAGGGTAAGGCAGTGTGGCTTCTCTTCCAGCTCCTCCAGCTTCCCAGATGCTGCCATCTTGTCTTGTCTGTAGTTCGTTGTCCCAGAGACTGACTCCCAACAACTGGAGAGATGGCCTCTCATTTCCACAGGGAAATATCATGAGATTTTCCCAGAAGTCTCAGTAGAAAGCCTTGCTCACACAGAGGCCTCATTGGCTACTCAATGGCTATCTCCAGATTAACAGGTTAGATTTCACCCATAGACCTCCAGTCATGAAATTGACATCAAATCACATCAGGTCCTGAAAAAAATGTACATAGTTAATTGTGTTGTGTTGTGCAATAGGGACACATGGGCTATGCAAAGTAGATAAGCATACATTGTACATATAAAGAATTTGCAGTGCATTTCTGGATAAATGTAATAAATATATGTTTTGCATTTTTGTAGTTGGTGGATCATTTTGACAGATCATTTTATAAGTAGCTTCCCTGCTGAAAAAGTGTTAGGACCCCTGATTTAGACCTCTTAGCCTACTTTACTCTGAAGCTATGCAGTCAGCTGGACTGACTGGCTCAGGAAGAGGTAGTGTTTGTTCCCCCAGAGTTCACAGCTCTGACTTGGAAAACCACACCTGTGCACTTTTCCTCAGGTTCCATACTGTCCAGCCATGTGTTTCTTTTCTTTTCTTTTCTTTTTTTTGTGGTATCACTGCCCTGGTGGGAGTTGGAAGTCCAGCCTTGCTCCTGGAGAGCTGCCACTGGATTTGAACTGTCAACTCTGTGGGCTGCAGTCTCACACACAACCACTAGGCCACCAGGGCTCAGCCCATGTGTTTCTTATGACCAGAAATTATTCATAGGCTTAGCTGTTGACTGAAAGGTTGGAGGTTCTAGTCACCCAGAGGTATCTTGGAAGAAAGATTGGTCAGTCTACTTTCCCAAAGTTTGCCGTTGAAAACTCTATGGTGCAAACACAGGGAGTCTCCACTAGTAGAAACAGACTCAACAGAAACTGGTTTTAGCTAGATGTCGTTGCTAGTCTGGCTGACTTAATATTTGCACACCCTCCAGTGTTCGTACTTCTCAAGCAAAGTAAGGAGGAAAACATAATCTAACTTGTTAGCTTTCTCCACTGGACTGTTCAAAACCTTGACGCCTCAGAATATCCTCTCGGAATAAACATGGAGCCCAAGAAGGGAGGGAGAACCCTGTAAGGCCCTGGCTTGTTGAGAATTGAGTGGTTGGTAACAGGAGTGTTGGGGGAGCAGGCCACAGCATGTCAGACCCACATATTCCCTTGGGACCCTCATCTTGCAGTGAATGATACCTTATAGAGAAAGATTACCTGTTGTCAGCCACTTCCCCCACCGCTCACCTTATTACCTGCTTCCTGCCTCCCTTGTGAAATGGCACTTTGTTGCTCTTCTACTCATGGAAAGTCATCCGATCAGTTAGGAAACTCAGACACATTCTGCAGGATCCATGTCTGCTTTCAGAACAGTGGGGTTTTTTAGTTTCACCCCCCCCTACCCCCAGCCCCCAGGGGAAAGCCTCATACCTGTAGCTCAGAAACAACCAAACACTTAAATAATCATCCACATTTCAGCCTTTATGGATTCCACCCTTCAGAGTTATTATATATTTTTGGCTGACATGAATACACAGCTGCAGGGATTGTGCCAACAACACTGCCTGCCATACATATGGCCCTCCTTGGAAAACCGTTTGTCTTTTCTCTTGCTCGAGGTGTTATCACCAGGAGCCAGGTGGCTATTTTCAGGGGCAGCCAACCATCTCTAGAGCACACCCACACACGCAGCCTCCCCGTGAGAGCTGCGGGGTGAAGAGAGGTGAGCCCCACCTCACCACCCGCCTCATGGGGGCCTCCCAGTGGGAAACTGGGTACCAAGAAGCAGGGTGTGGGGTGGGGGAGAGGCAAGCAAAGCAGGCTGCAGGGAAGTCTGTTCCAGTGACCATCCCTTCAGCAACCTGAGAGGAGAGGTGTTACCTTGCTACCCTGATCACGGTGTTATACATCCGGATCCTGGAGAATGTGCGTAGTAGCTGGATTTTACAACTCTATTAGGAAACAACTTTCCAACTGACTCGATTGCTCCCCTCAAAACCCCTAAACTCATTTGGAACTGGGGAACCAATAACCTGTGAGAAAGACTCAGAGAAGTTATTAAGGGGCCTGATGAGGTTATCCAAGAATGATACCAGGAAATATAGGATCATACTGTGCCCATACTTAAACTGCCTGGGGTTTCCTGATACATCCAAATTGGGTTTCCGATCTAATCACACAAAGATCTTCAAGGTCTGAACCTTCTTTGCAGCCTTCTGTCCTACTCAGTTCCTTCTCTGCTATTATCTGTCCACACAAAAAGATTGGCCACGCCCGATGCATCTTTGCTTGTGTCTGTGCTTTTCTGTCCACTGAGAATGCCCAGTTCTTTCCTTGCCTCTCAACAAACACCCACTTATCCTTCCCATCTGTGTTAGTCTGGGTAGACTAGAGAAGCAAATTCAGAAACACTCATAGGTGTATAAGAAAGAGTTTCATATACAAGAGCAACTGTACATTAAGAAAACATCCCAACCCAGTTCAGTCCTAGGTCATAAGTATGTTATTAGCCCATATGTCTGATACCACTCTATGAAGTCTTTAGCAGACTCATGAAACATATGCAAAGAAGCCACATTCAGGGTGATCATGAGCCAGTGGGTGCGAAGTCAGTGGTGGTAGAAGCATCTCAGCACTGGCAGGGGAATCTCTGTGGCCTCCTCGGCTTCAGAGGTCTCGTTGTATCCATGTAACTTCTCAGGGATGTCTCGCAGGAAGTAAACCTTGTCAGTAGAGAGTCTCTGAGTGAGTGATCTGAGAAAGATAGTGTCTCCTGCCTCTAAGAAGGAATGACCACATTTCCCAGAATTCTCAGAGGAGAAGACCATGCCCACACAGAGGTCTCATTGGCTATCTTCAGATTGGCAGACTAGACTCCACCCCTACACTATTTATCCTCAAACTGACACCAGATTAGGTGACTGCCACATCATCCTGGGTCAATCCTTGATTTTCACCCTGCTCATCCAGGTCTCTGCGTCTCTGTTGTGTAGTGCTCCCTCACTCACTGCCTCACTGCCTCTGGTCCTCACTGATGGTGGCTCCCCCACCAGATGGAGCTCCACAGGGACCATGTGCCAGAATTCCCAGCATTTAGATCCCACTTGGCACCCAGTTGGGACTCTATAGAAGCTTGTGGCATTAGAAAGTTCTTTGTGAAAAATTGTACACACCTGCTTGGTGGGGATAAAAGTACAAACAAATGAGGATGTGCAGAATGAAAAGAAAAGCATCCACTAATGTCCCCATGCATTTACCACACAGACACACAAATGTTCTAACAGAAAGGACTGATAGAAGGGGTACTGCTTTGACTCCCTTAAGTCATGAACAGAGTGTGGCATCATACATCTCTCCGTTTGTCTGACTGTGCTGGCTCATGGGTCGCTGTGATTCTCGAAGCGAGCCACCAGTATTTCCAGTACCTGCAGGATCAGCCATGGCAGACCTATTTCAGCTTTGGCTTCTAGGGTAAAACAGATGAGGAACTAAGAGCAGGAGGGCCACTTCCAAAAGGTTGTCAACAAAAACCCTGCTGCTTTCATAGCATATTGTTTGGTACAGTCCTGTAAGCTGGGTCCCTAGTGCCAAAGCCCCAGCAGTCAGGGCCTTGAGCCTTGCAGCCGTGATCTTGAGAATGTGCAGGGCATGGCACATGGGGTGGAGGTGAGCAGGAGATGACCTAGTGCAGGGGTAACTAGCAGCAAGACCAACACAATCACAGAGCTCTTTCCACTCAGTCTTCATGGACGTGCGGCATTCTCAGCGTGGGTCCTGACTTCGTGCTACCACTAGAGGGTTTTAAAAAGTCGGTGGAAAATGGATTGAAAAGAGAATGGGATTTTCCCATGAACTTGCTCAAACCTCGTCGTACCACTAAGGGTCAAAGGAACGTGTGGATAATTGGGCGACAGGAGCTCAAATGGTCAGATGTGACCCCCAAACTAGGACTAGCCCAAGAAGGCGCAGTAGAGGAATATGGAGCTTGCGTCTGGCCTAGAAGGATGGGTAGGACTTGGATTTTTGGAAAGAACAGGATTGGGGTGGGAGGAAGAGGTTTTCCTAGTGGGTCATTAATAAAGCAGTGTGTCAGGAGGGTGGTCAACGCTGAGGACCAGTAAGCCCCTCTGTGCATGGCAATGGAGGGTACGGAATACCTGAGGGTTGTTCTTATTCCTGCAGGCAACAAGGATGACATGAGGGCAAGGCTGAAGAGAGCGTGGTTCCGGCAGGCTAGGCTGTTCTGACTGGAAATGGGAGAAGAGGGAGAAAGATTGGTTTACAGCTACTACAGGCGAAGCTGATTAATATCTGTTGCATGCAAGCTGTTCCCTGAACTCTGTATTAGGCATTGAATCGTGTCCCCTAAATATATATGCTGACATTCTAAACCCCTTCCCTAAGAATATGACCCTGTTTGGAGACACGGTCTTGATTAGTTTGGTTCATAGTCAGTGACACTGGGATATGGTAGGTCCTAATCCCTTCTGAGGGGTATCTTAGAAGAAGGAAGAGCAGACACACAGAGGCCAACACAGACGGCAGGCACCACCTGAAGGCAAGGGGTACCAAGAAATGCCCGGGCGAGAGTGCCTAGCAGAGCCTGGGAAAATCTACCCCTAAGTGGGCAGAGAGCAGCATGACTGTCTTAGTGCCTTGAATTTGACTTTAAAAAACATACTAATTGGGGATTTAATACATACATCGTATTATTCCACCTTTCAATCACGTCAAGTCGAATTATACAAGTGCCATCACAGCCAGTTTTCAGACACTCTTGTTTTGTGCTGTATTCTTTGACATCATCTCCCTTTTACCCCTATTCCATTTGCTGTCCCTACAGGTTCATCCATCCTGGGTCTCATATACCAAAAAAACGGAAAAACATATGGCATGGCTTCAATAGGGTGGGGTTTGACTTTTAAGAGTCCATTATCCCATGATACAGGCACGGGCCTCAAAAAAAAAAAAAAAGCGTGGACGAACAAATGAAAAGATAATGGGTTTTTTTTCCCCCACGCACATTTTGGAGCCCCTTGTGTGCACTGAGTTTCTGCCTCTTCTGTCCTTCCCTTGCGGGGCTCCCACGTACGGACGCGTGTGAGGATGAGAACGTGAGAGCAGGGCCACGCGGGGAAGTTCTGTCTGTCGAACTCACAGAAGCTCCTCCGCGGCATCCCACCACCACCTCCGCTCCCGGGGGTCCCAAAATGGACTGAAGTTTTCCTTCTTGGGAGACACTCCCCGAAAGCTCCCCATTCCTGCTGCCACAGGCTGAAATTGGACATTTGCCTAGCAACCCTCCATCTGTAATTGTTTGGGGCCAAGCGATTGGAGTCCTCTCAGTTGTCGGAGGAAGGCGTGACAATGAGAGGTTCGTGGATGCCCATGGAGAAATCGGAAAAGGGTAGGAGAGTCCCTTCCCTTGAGCCGGACCCCACCGCCTTGATGTGGAACCGAGGCACCCTGAACGTCCATAGCACAGGGGTCCCCATTCGCCAGCGCCCCACTGCACGGTGAGCCTTTTGTTCCACTTCACCTGCATCTCTCTCGCCCGACTTTAGGGGGCACTGTTTGCCTTGAAATGAAGTTCTTCAAGTTTCAATCACCTTTTTCCCTCTGGGGTCTATTGTGCTTGCTGTTGGGTACTTCGTTTTCTTCCAGCAGGATTTCTTTCCTTTTGTGCTTGTGTGTTTGCGGGAGTCCGAGTTTCTCCCTTAAAAGTGAATTTAGCGCTTATGAACCTGGCAGATAATTACTCCCACCAAAGCCAGTCATTGTCCGGGCAGATCTTCTGACCGCTTTCTTCCTTCCCATGTGCTTCCAGTGGCCCTCCGTCTGACCCGCGGCGCCCTTCCCCCAAGCCCAATTATTTCAGTCTGGGGGTCACCGTCACAGTCCTGCCAATGCATCTCAATCCTGCCTCGCAGCTGCCGGTCGCGGGTCCGTCTGGGCTCCCCACTCAGGCCAACTGAGCCTTGATTTATGGTATTCGCTCCACACCGGACCTGGTCTCTCCTCGGGCGAGACTGCTGATCACGCCGCCTGTTCAAATTGGTTCTGCTCTGTGCACCCATGTCTGCGAGCAGCGGTAATTCGGCCCTCAAACCCTGTCCACCGGTGACAGTCCTCCCTCGGAAGCTACACCTCTGCTTCTGGACAGGAGGACAGCTAGGTGTCCCCTGTACACTGAGAAGGTGGCCGGATGCCTTCTGCTTCCCATTGCCTCTGTGTAACACACACACACACACACACACACACACACACACACACACACACACACCATGATGTCTGTGCCTCTGCAGTGCCTGAGCAGGATGAACGTCTGTATGCATGGATTCTGTCTCCATTCTGCTCCAGAGACCCCGAGGCGTCCACCTTTGCTCCTGAACACACAGAGACACAGTCGTGCATCTGCCACACTTAGCACGAATGTCCTCCCACCGTGGGGCTCAGTGCACTGGAGGGACGAGGATAGGGAGGCTCCTTTCCCACTGAGGCCCCCTGTGGCACCCTGAGGACCGGCATCACCGATGGCCTACCACCATGGAAGGAGGGTATCTTGTGGACAGCAGCACGGAGGTGACAGGAAGTTCACAGAAGAGCTCGCTCCAGTTTTCCTGCCAGCTTGCTCCCATTTTTTCCGGGCTCCCCAGTCCTCTCAGCCTGAGAGGCAGTCCTGTCACTGTAGGGTGCAATATTGGAAAGGAGTTGAGAGACTATTTCCTTGAATATTTCTCCTATAGAAAGCACAAGAGCAGACACTGGCTCAGTGTACAGGATATAGTCACCACATTAGTTTGCATGTGTCTCTGTTTTTTTTTCTTTTTTTTAATGTGCGAGGTACAATTGTATTAATATACATAATCCATAGTATAATCCTGATTATATTATGATATCATCTGATAACTGGGAGAACATAGATGCAGAGAAATTCGCAGTGCTGTTAGTTAAGTGCTAGACCATTAACCTACAGGTCAGGGGTTTAAACCCATCCGCCACTTCATGGAGGAAGATGAATCCATCTGCTCCTGTGGAACTTGGCAGCCTTGGAAAGCTACGCAGGGTTCCTTTGAATCAGGAGGAAGCTCAGTGACTCGGAGTTTGGCTGTCCAGGTAACATTGTGAGTTCCTGGCCGAGCACAGATTGATCGCGTCTGCTCTTCACTAGAAATCATTGTTGTTTACTGCCACTCAGGAGATCCCAACCCACGGCGACCTCCTTCTCAGCAGAACCAATGCTCCTTAGTCCTATGATATGCCCAAGCCCATTCTTGGAGCCACTGTGTGCTTCTAGTGCCTTCCATCCGAGAAGGCTCATCTTCCAGCACTGTGCCAGACAATAGTTGGCTGGGAACCCTAAGGTTCCCGTTGGCTAATTTTCAGAGGGAGGCTGCTAGTTCTTTTCTCCTGGACTGTCTTAGTCTCAGGAACCCTGGTGGCCTAGTGTTCACTCCTTGGGCTGCTGACAAGATAGCAGTGAGAAGCCACCCCTGGCACTGCAGGAGAAAGACGGGGCTTTCCGCTCGAAGTTTTATAATCCACGTGGCATTTGCCCCCTATCCTATGGGCCTGTGAGTCAGCCTTGACTGAATGTCAGTGAGTGAGTCTTACTTTTAGCCTAGAGTGGGTGGCCTACTGGTACGTACAGTATGGGTGGTATCGTTTCCAGCATCACAGCATCATATAAGGCAACATAGTACAGCAGTCTGATAGGTGGGTAGGGCTAGATAACACACTTTACAATACATACTAAAAGGCATGCTATTTATGAACTGCATATTATGTGAGAGGCACATGCGTGAGAAGTCTAATCTCAGGCGTAGTAGGTGAGTTGGTGCAGGCCATCGACCCTGCACACAGCCGTGCGGAATTAGGCATCTGAGTGTGTCAGCTCCCAAGGCTCCCTGAGTCCTGCGGATTGCATCATGTTTCTCTCAAGCGACTTCAGGAACCCTCACACAAGGGTACTTACATCTTAAAAGAAGATTCAGACTAAAGAGCCACAATTGACCTAGAAAACTATTCTGTACTGGGAAAATTGCAGCGATAAGGAGGAGGAGATTTAGGGACCGGGAAAACCTTTTCAGTACTTAAAAAAATAACAACGAAGATATCCAGAGAAAAGCGTCTGCCCACCTTTGCTTTGGGGGGTCTTGGAATGCATACGAGACAGAGGAGCAGCGAAACCAAGTTCCAGCCAGTGGTTTCTCATGTAATGACTGTGAATGATTTAGTTTGAGGCGCTCCAGGGCTCAACTTACCTTTTTATTCCAATGATTTCACTGGGGTCCGGACAGCTGTTATAGCATCCCATGCATCATTTGTATCAAGCTTATTTGTACACAAGTTACCATCTTCATTTCCAAATATTTCCTTCTTGAGGCCTTGGTATAAGCTCCTCTTTCCCCCTCCTTTTATAAAAAAATAAATCATTTTATTAGGGGCTCATATAACTTCCATAATGATCAATACATATGTCAATTGTATGCAGGCCACATTTGCACACTTGCTGCCATCATCACTCTCAAAACAGTCTCCCTCCACTTAGGCCCCCAGTACCAGCTCTCCATATTTCCTCTCCCTCCCCACTCCCCCTCCCTAAATGAGCCCTTAATAATTTACAAATTGCTATTACTTTTTCATATTGTTCATTTTCTGATGTGTCCCTTCACCCACTTTCCTGTTGTCCACACCCCAGGGAGGAGGTTATATGTAGATCCCTGAAGTTGGTTCCCCCTTTCTATTCCACCTTCCCTCCACTCTCCTGGTATACCACCCCCACCACTGGTCCTGAAGGGATCATCTATCCTGAATTCCCCATATTTCTGACTCCAGTGTACACACCTTGCTCTAGCTGTATTTGTGAGGTAGAATTGGGATCATGCTAATGAGTGGGAGGAAACACTTGAGAACTAGAGGAAATCAACTGTTTTTTTACAAAATGTAAATGCCAATTCTGCCCTCCCCTCCCCGCCCCGTCTTTCCAGAAACTATGAGGTGTGTTCACAGTGTTCAGGGAAAAATTCTATCACCTTCTCATTCCCTTTTCCCCCATGAATCTTTGAAAGTTTCCTGGTATCAGCAAACATAAATTATAAAGATAATTTGTATTATCTATGGGTATTTTTTGTGATGGGGAATTAACGATGCTGATGCTGAATACATGTACTCTGATTTGATAACAGGTCTGGCTAGTTTGGACATGATCGGCCTTCACTACAACACATCCTTCCTGTTTGAGCACCAAACAGGACAGAAGACATCGTAGTGACCACTGTCTTGTTACTGAACATGAGACATAAAGAGAAGATGTGGGGTCTTCACATTGCCGAAGGGTTAACTTATAGCTTATTCCAAAAAGGGATAACATAAGCATCAATCTACAAATTGTAACACACATACACAATAGTTTTTATTTATTTGGCAACAGTCCCTAAAATGCAGTTTTCCTATGATGATCAACCATAAAACTAATAGACTCTGATCTCTTCCTTATAATTCAGCTGATGAAGACACGTCCACTGGCTCATTCCCACACAGCTGTATTATTTTTAAATGAATCACCCAATTGGATATATTAGCTTAGATTGTTTTCGTAAAGCTTCCTGTTCATTAGTGGAGGCTTCTCTCCCTGCCTTTCCCCTGGAATCTCGATCTCCCCCCATGAGTTCAGCCACAATGCATACCGGCCTGGCGTCAGAAAGGGTAACAAGGTTAGAAGGAAACTGAATGCTGTATGACAGCTGACTCTGAATGAGTGCTGGTGAAAGGAATGAAGAAATGTACATGGACATTCTTGGAAAATGATAAATTCCGATTACTCCTTTTTAAATGTAGATGACAAATAATCATGCTTTTTTAATTAAAAAATCTATTTATTGAGGACTCATACAACTCATCACAATCCAGTCCATCCATCTATCTATTGTGTCAAGCACATTTGTATATATTTTGTCATCATCCTTCTCAAAACATTTGTTTTCTATCTGAGCCCTTGGTATCAGCAACTCATTTCTTCCCCTTGCTCCCTCACTTCCTCATGAAGCCTTGATAATTTATAGATTTTTTTTCATATCTTATACTGTCCAATGTCTCCCTTCACATAATTTCTTTTCTCCATCTCCCAGGGAGGATGTAGATCATTGTGATCCATTCCCCCTTTCTTCCCCACCTTCCCCTTCCTCTCCTGGTATCCCTACTCTCATTATTGTTCCCGACGGATTATCTGTCCTGGATTCCCTGTGTTTCTAGCAATTATTTGTACCAGTGTACATCTCCTGGTCTGCTGGATTTCTAAGGTTGAATTAGGATCATGATAGTGCAGGAAAGGAAGCATTACAGAATTTGAGGAAAGTTGTATGATTCATCTTTGCTATACTGCACCCTGATTGGTTCATCTCTTCCCCCCCGACCCTTCTGTAAGGGGATGTCCAGTTGCCTACAGATGGACTGTGGGTCTCCACTCCACACTTGCCCTCATTCACAGTGATATGATTTTTTGTTCTTCAATGTCTGATACCTGATCCCATAGACACCTCATGATCACACAGGCTAGTGTGCTTCTTCCATGTGGGCTTTGTTGATTTTCAGCTGAATGACCGCTTATTTATCTTCAAGCCTTTAAGACCCCAGACATTATATCATTTGATAGCTGGGCACCATCAGCTTTCTTCACCACATTTACTTATTCACACATTTTTCTTCAGCGATCTTGTAGGGAAGGTGAGCATCATGGAATGCCATTTTAATAGAACAAAGTGTTCATGCATTGAGGGAGTACTTGAGTGGAGGCCCAAGGTCCATATGCTACCTTAATACTAAACCTATAAATATATACACATAGCTCTATTTCCCCCATCGTCATATATAAATATACTTCCAGTTGCTCTTACTGAATCCTAGAAATCTGTTTTTCTGATATGGAGATGATAAACATGCACCCTTGGCAACTCTGACTCTTGTAACACTACACATTGGTGGAGTACAGCAAGATCAAAGGGATTTTCTGTTAGCAGTCCAACACATAACCACAGTGACCTCAATGGGTGTATTGGAACAGGAGTTGTAAGAGTCCCCCCAAAAGTAATCTTTTAATAAAAGGGGGAAAAATCAAAGGAATTTTAGGGCCTTTTGTGTTCTTTTCCCCATGGCCACTACATTGTGTCAAAATGTGCTGAATGTGTACACTCTCAGGAAGTTTCTTCTGAGGACCTCTAATTCCTATATACTGTACAGAAAAAGGAGTTTTTCTTTCTACCCTCCACTACAGTAACCAAGCAAAGTGGTCTCAGCCAATCCTTGCAGTCTTGCTCTCTCTGTGTGTGTTCCAGAAAGGTGTTACTTTCCTTTCCTGTGAATAAACACCTCTCTTGGATTTTTGCTGTTCCTTTGGCAACATGTGATGCATTTCCCTCTTTAGAAAGCACAGAGATCATAATAATTGGAAAACACATTTATTAACTAGATTTGAAGTTGTGAAGGGACATTGAGTTATATGGTCCATATAATAGTTAAGTTTTATGTCAATGTGCATGGGCCAGGGTTTTCCTACAATATGATCTGACACAGTGTAGTCCATTCCAGGATGGGATCCTCTGTGAATCAGCCAAGCCATTGAGGAGAGAATAGACCCATTTAATCTAGTCACTACCTTGATAAGATTGAGGGAAGGTTCATTCAGGGTGTGGTTGACTCATTGTATAAATTGACAATGGGTGGAAATATTTGAATCCTGTATTGTGTTGGTTGACCTCTTGTTCCATCACCTGCTGATCCCAGGAACCATCAGTTGTCTTCCAACCTTGGATTCATTTACTCCATCTTGGATTCATTCAGTTCTGAATCCACTAGTCTATAGTCTTCTAGTTTCATATTTCTGGTTCCTCTTCATCAGCCCCTGCTGCTACTTGAGTCAGGAGAATCCTCAGCTTCTATTTGACTCATGGACTTGAACCAGATGGGACTTACTCACTTCGACAACTGTGTGTGAGCCACTTCTTCATCTAGATCTCTTCCTACACACACACACACATCATTATTTTTGCTTCTTTAGAGAATCCAGTCTAACATCCATCATATTGTAGATGGGTAGGTTCATTTTCAGAAAATTCCCTATTAAGTCTACTTTCCTCAACAAAATAACACAACACAAAAATGATATAGCCAATGGAAGAAGATGTTAGGGTGCTTCAAAAAGTACATGGAAAAGTAGCCTTAAAAGATATTGAAACAGTCTCCCCAGATATTTTGAAGCCCCCTTGCATTGGGGCCACAATGAATTTGAATACATGGCGGTGGGTTTGCTTTTGAACATAAAAGTCATTCAGGAGATATTTTTTACCAGTTATACTTCAAAGTGTGTCTGGACTCTGACAACTGTACATCATCTTTATCTCTAGCCTTCTTGCTGAACCTGGTCATCATCCATAGTCCCTCTACTTCCAATCTTCCCCCCTCTTTGCCCTCTAGCTAGTACCAGAGAAATGCTTTAAAAATGCAAATCATATCATCCACTTCCTCTGTCAGAGGTGTAGTATCTCAGGACAAAGGACAAGATTTTTATAAAGACTGTCAGGTGGTCATCCCTACTGGCCATTTTATGGTTTCTGCAAAAGGCCGGCATACTTCAGCCTCATTCATGTTGCATTTGCTGTTCCCTCTACCTGGCATTCTCATGCTCGGGGTTTCTGCAGGCTCCAAGATCAGGAAGACAGGTCTCTGCCATCGTCTTCAGCACAGTCTTTTCCTAGGTACCCTAGGTCAGATGACAGCTTCCGCCTCTGCACTGCCTGGTTTTCTTGCCTTCCTTGGATCTTCTCCACTGGAGACTACCATCTCCTGTCATGCTACATATTCTATATACTTAATATTTGTTTGCCCATGGTGATATCTCATCAAGAGTGGGACTTACCTGTTTTGTTCACTACTGAAACCGGAGTGCCTAAATCTGATGCTTGACATAAAAATGGCACACAATAAGCAATTGTTGAGTGGACAAAGACATGACATTAACCATGAGCTATAATCTTCAAAGACCAAGACTTTTTCTTTAGGGTAGGTGGTTGGCAGTGGTAATGAAGAAAGAGACTTTGGGCAGTGTGTTGGCCAGGAGAGTAATTAAGCAAAAAGCAGTTTTGAAGAGCTCTAAAATTATATCAAGAGGTCTTTGTTTTGGATTTTATCCCTCACTCGTCACAGGTTGGCTCTACTCTCAATAGTGTGGTGCGCCGCCATTAGGAGCCCACCTTTCCAATTTAACATAATCAAATTTGGCTAGTGTGTAAGAGGTGAGAACTAGTAAGGAGGGAGTTACATTTTAAAGAGACAACATATTTAGAGATTAGCACAAATGTTACTGACTTGCATATGCTATTAACAAGTTTTGAGTGCTTGTGGGGTGTCTTGTTTGCGCCGCTGGGTAATGGGATGGTGGATGGGGAAAACACCAGCCCTGTTGTGTTCTTCTTCAGAATGTAGACAAATCCCTGTGAAGTCATGAAAGGAGGTGGGCCCATGACTACGGGTAACTAGTGTGGGACACTCGAGACATGAAAATGGGAGTGAGCTTAAAGGCCAACACTATTTATAAGAGAGAAACAATATCCCTTACCTTCCAAGAACTTGGGTGTTCTGCCAGGGGGGGTAGGTTTTAGTTTAGGGAGGTAGGCAGCTTCAGATCTGGAAAGGCATGTGGTGGAAATTAGAGAGAAAACAGACAAAATTGTGAGGAAAGCTAGTGGATGGAAGGATGGGATGGCTTTGGTAAGTTATGGTGAGTTCCTGTATACCCACATCTTTGCTGGTTCTCATTTATCAGAGTTACTGCTCAGATGGCCACATGGTTAGAATGTTCCAGAAAACTGTGGCAGATGTTACCAATAAAAGACTCCTTAATTTTACACACCATTATTGTCATAATATTTTTATGCGTCCAGCTCTTGTGGAGGTATTGTTGACAGTTTGATGGACTAAGGACTCATTGAGGGTTTGATTGTGTTTCAATCACTAAAACCCAAAATTGAAAGTTGACCGTTAATAAGCGTTAACTATCTGCCTTGACCAAAAGTTTCAATCTCAGAACCTTAGGTAAAACATATCACTATGAATAGTTTCAAATGAGAAAGAGCCCAGATGGAACTATGGAATTATATGCTATGTGGTTGAAGTGTTGATGAAAAGTGTTTCAAAAAAAGAAAGATCCCAGAAGTAGCTGTATAAAGTCCTAATAATGGTTCCCTTTCTGTCTTGCTTCAGGTATAGAATGTAAGAGTGATAGATAATATATTCCCTGCTGAAAAGTAGCTAGGAGGAACAAAAGACAGAGAGCTGGTGGGAGAAAATTAATAATAACTAGTGATATAGAAATATGAACTAAACCATCTTGAAGAACCATTGTCACTTGTAAAATTAATGGTCTTGCCCATAGAAGTGAAAATAAAATGATAACAAAAATGTCAGCCTCTTTTTGACTCCCTTGAGCCAGGCACTTGATATACACATATGTATATATTTGTGTATAGGCATATACATTTACTTATATATTTACATGTATCAATATGTGCATAACATGTACATAATAGGCATAAATATTGATAATTCTTTCAGAAGCCTGTGAGATGGGTATCACTAATTCCTCTGCTTTGCCTCACAACATTCCTGGACTTCTCTTTCATTATTCTTTTTTTGAGGGGCATCACTGCCTTCTGGTGGTGGGAGTAGGAGGCCCAGCCTTGCTCCTGGATAGCTGATGCTGAATTTGAACCTCCACAGTCTTTCATTATTCTTTCCTCTCCTCATTTTCTCTATCCCAAAGTTCTCCTTCGAAGCTTCCAACCCCTGCCTGCCACATCTCTGCACGGTCCTAGAGCCATCTTGACAGAGGAGAGTGAGGTAAAACTAAAAGCTTCAAGTTACTATTTTTTGTATCATCAGGAAGGGTAACAGTGAGGACACGAGGCCTTTAGAATCTATCTGAAGTTTGGGTCATAAAATTTAGATCTTTCTATCCACTATCAGACTGAACTTGGGACTTGCAAGTCCTGAGGGGAGCAGTTGTAAAATTGAAACCAAACGATGAAATAAGAAACAAGACCATATTCAGCACAAGTACTTTTTTTGAGCAATAATCCTGATCTCTGTGGCACATCTGCCTCACAGAGGTGAGAAAGAAATGGGAAGGATGAGGGTAGAATGCGCTCAATTGAGTGTCTTCTTGTCTCCAGCTTGTAAACGAGAAACCAAGGGTCTGAAGAGCTCAGGTTGGGGCCAAAGTGAATGGGTAGCATAAGTGCATTTTGAATTCAGGTCCATTTGACTGAGATGTTCAGAGTTCATATGCCAGGCACCCTTTCATGGCTTCTCTTCCCATTTTTAAAATGATAGGTCTTTAGAAATCTCTAGAAATGAATCAGTTATAATGCTTCCATTCCTGATGTTGCAATGAGTCCCAGAGGTTAAGTTATTGCTGTATAGATGACCGTGGTGGGAACAACCAGTAGGAGGAACCATCCTCAATATGGGGACCCCCCAAGTCCACAGATACGCACTCAACCATTGCTGCCATTCACATTCTGACTTAAAGCTGTCCATCTTTATAGAAGGATATCACATTGTCTTTCTCCCAGCAGAGTGGTTGGTGGCTTTGACCTTGCAGTTAGCCTTCCACCTATAAGAAGGGGTGAAAGGAAATGGAAAGTGAGAGTAAAACCAACGCTGTCTAGCTACAGCTGGGTTCATTGGCCCTACCCTTCATGCCCGGACACCCAGTCCAGCCTCTTTGCAAGGAAATGTGTGATTAACCCTTGTCTAAGGGAAGACTGCCAGCCTTGTCCCAGACAGGTGATTTTATGTGGGACATGAAAAGGACCATCCTGTTTCTTCTCTCCCTCTTCCATACTTTTGGAATGGAAGGGTGGCTTGTCACATTCTCACCCCAACTCTTACTGCTCTCCACTTACCTTTAAATGTCTCTGTCCTGCAAAGAGAGGCCCTTAATGCTGGTAAACTTCTGGACAAGATCTCATTCCATTCCTCTTCTCCTTTGCAGCGAACACTCAAAGTGATGGTAAGCAAAGGTCACCTGCGGGTGCCTCCACACTGCACAAAACGAGGAGATGGCAGGGTAATTTCACGAGGACAAAAGAACCCACAAATAAAAGATTTTTTAACTCTTTTGAAAGCATTTGTGCCCTCTCTTTCTCTTTTACCCTGTCCCCCTGGGAATAAACACTGCTCTTTATCCCAGATAATAACACACTTCTTCCTCCTAAATTGTCCCTGGTAAATAGAATTGCCATTATAAAGATACAGAATGAATTAGATACGTTCGGATCTGCTCTCTGGACAGGAGCAGCTGGTACAAAGGTATGATTATCAATAATTTCATGAGTCAGAATCAACTCAACAATAACTAACAACAAGCTTGTCTCACAGCTGCAGAATGGTCAAAGGAGGAGCAAAAGAAAACCCCCAAACAAATGAAGAGTCTTGACCATTGGCAGGAAGAGGAAGAACCTGGATTCTTGTGGCACAAAAGAGACCCCTTGAAGATATCACCAAAAAAGGGGGAAGAAAAAATAGGCATCAGGTCAGTGAATTGGGTAGGTACCATGTGGAGGCTCTATTCCTGGTCATTTATAAGAGTCTCTGTATTACCTGATATTTGTAGCTGAGATTCATGGTGCTGATTTGGAGGGGTGAGAGTGGGAGAAAGAATTGGCAAAAGGCCTGGAGAGTAAATATCTTTTGTAGAAAAATGCTGAACCAGAGAGATCAGAGAAGTAGGAAGGAAATGGAATTGGTAAGAGAGGTGTGGATTGGGGGGAGGAATTCTGAGGAGAGGCTGGGTAAGGATAGATGGAGGCAGTGTGTATCCATGCTGGGTACCAAAGAGGAGACAGGAAGTGCAGAGAGATTTTAGTTTGGTAGTCACACAAGCAAGTCTTTTTGATACTTCTTGAAGGTCTTATTATCATAGTTATTATTAAGTGACACTGTGTGACCATTAACAAAGAGGTAACATGCCTTGACTGGGGTATCTTCACTTAAATAAATCAATTCATGTCTGGCCAAGGATTTCAAGCCACAAACCTTGTTGATTTCATTATTACGTAATATATATGCATATGTATATATATTTATAAAAGATATGTCTTTTAACTCCTTTTCTCCAGTTGATCTTTTTAAGTCCATAACAGGGAAGTTACTCAATTAGCTGCGTTCTAAAACATTGCAGATGTCATAATTGCTAACATAAAAATCCCCCACACTGTTGTCAGTTGGTGCAAGTTTGCTGAGCATGTTTTATAAAGGAAAGGAAATGCCAAAACCCAGCTTAAATTGTTCCATGGCTGCTTGGGAGAACAAAGGAGATTGTGTTTCTCAGACATTCAAATCAGGCAAGTGAAACAGCTGAACACCCCCCTCTCCCCCCATCCTCTGAGGCGCTCCATCAGTTGGATGCTCGGATAAACAGACACGGCGCTGTCTCTGCACCCTCGTCAGGCCACCATGGGGAGGTTTACCTCCTTCATCGTCGAAGTTGGGGTGTGGTCATTCCACATCCAAGTTTCAAATTAGTGACTTGTTAGCAGTCGCATCTGAACTCAAAATAAGCAGCCTTTGCAATGTCACTTGTAAATCGAGCTCCATATTCAGGCAAGGCGATTTTAATACCGAGTCCACACCCTATGATCATACTGTGAACTGCTTTTCCTGACAAGTTATTTGTACTGTTTTTCTGAATGGGGCTCGTAAAGGTGATGCACTTTTGGGTTTTGTTTTGTTTTGTTTTTTGGCACATTGCAAACGTCCTTTCCCATTCGGTGACTCTACTGCTAAGGAGTCAGATAGCGACAGTGACAGCATTCTCCCTGTGTGTCTCCCAGGAACGAGTAGAATCCTGCTCTTAACCCCTTTTGGCAACACCCAAGCTTTCTCAGTATCACATTAGCACCTAATTGTCAAGGAGTTCCATTTCCAGGACAAGCAGATTAGAGCAAGCAGCAGGCCAGAAAGGCCAGGGAGCGGTGTGGCCTGGAGAAGGCCCTGTGGGCAGCAGAAAGAAGAGAGTGTTATAGAGATGTCCTCCCACAGCAGTGTCTCTGAGACTGCCACCTGACTCTCATAGGACTTCCAGTGCCTCCTAGGACCCACACCTTTCTTCTCTAGAGTCTGCCTTTCTTCTGTTTTTCATAGGAATGGGTCAGTCACCTCATTTCCAAATCATGTTTCTTTAAAAAAAAAAACCAAAACTCCATTTCAACTCGAGTGACCCAAATTTTGTCCATTTTTCCTCATATATCCTTTTTCTACTCGTAAATTTGAACTCGACTAAGCTATTGCATGATGATGGGGGAGAGACCAGTCTGATGAACTGTGTCTCCACCAAGGTGACGTTGGTTAATTTGAGGGGTGACTCTTTCTGGTGTTCCTTTACTCAAAGTTTATTTACTAGCGTTCTTTTGGCCCTTTGTATTCTTTTGACCTCTTCTTAATTTCTGTGCGTCTTTTTTCTTTGTCCTTCATCTGATTTACAATACAATCTATATTTCCCGTCGGTGAAATATTTGCTGCCAGTTTTGCACCTCTCTTTTTCTTTCTTTAGTCATCATTGTCAGGAACCCTGGTGGTGTAGTGATATGTATTGTAGGGCTGCAATCCACGTGGTGAGCAGTTCAAAACCACTGGTGGCTCTGAGGGAGAAAGCCTGAGCTCTCTATTCCTGTAAGCAGTCACAGACTCAGAAAGACACAGTAGCCTTACTGTGAGTCAGCACTGATTTGATGGACACCTCCGTTATCCTTGATGCCCTGGTCTGTCCATTTGCCTTCCCACCATCTGCACAGCATTCCACAGAGACTGTGTGCAGTACTAGAGGTGGTGGTTCCGATGTTGCCTCAGCCATCCCCACTAAGTGTGAGCTTATATTGGAGGAACCACAAGGATGAATCTGTCTGTTCCTAAAAAGGTTTACATTATTGGAAATGCCAAGTGGCACCTCTACTCTTGTTCTATTGGGCAGAATCAACTCTAGGGCAGTGGGTTAGGTTTGGAATATAAATGTTCCATGATTAATTCTGGCCTGTGGTCTAGCTGGACCTTCAAAATCTAGTCAATGAGAAAATAGAGAAGATGAAAAGACAAGGCTCTCCTAGCTCATCATTAGGTTGTATTAACATAAACTTCGTGGTGGCCAGAATTCTAAGCAGGCCCCTCAAGATTCCCTCTTCTTGTCAGCTGCTGAACGAGTTCAACTCAGGGTGACCCCAGGCATGATGGAACCAGACTGCTGTGTTCCATAGGGTATTCATTGGCTAATGTCTTTCTGGAGTTTGATTGCCAGTCCTTTCTTCCAACTTCATTTTAGCAAGAGTCATTGGATAGACAATAGTGACTGTATTTGAAGACCTAGGAGTTCAACTCCAGTGTTCCACATAGAAGATGATAATTCTACCAATGAGCCAACACTTAAATACAAATACAATAGCCAATCAAGTGGTCCATGGAGTTCATTTCAGCCAGTGGAGCCTCTTGGGTTGGTGTCCCTCACTGTGGTAACTCATGGCTTCAGCTCTTCTCCCCCATGGGCCTCTTCTTCTACCAGACGATGCAGAATCCAATCTATTATCAACGCTCATCATAGAATAACATCTGGGAGTCATAGTTGTAAATTGCTTAAAATTTAGATTTCTTACATTATATGAATACGAACACCAAAATAGTTTTGTAACAACCATATACAGTGGATGATAACATTATTAGTTAAAGATTATTAGTGATTGAGCAGAAATTGGTCTGGCTGACATCTTGATTTTGACCTCATGAGAGTGATCCAAGTAGCCCTCATGACACTGTGGGTAAAGTTTGGGGCTACTCACAGAAAGACAGGCAGCTCGGACCCAACAGCTCTGTGGGGGAACCATGTGGCTGACTGCTTACGTAAAGATTACAGCCTAGGGAAGGCAATGGAGTATACTACTCTGTCATACTGGGTTGCTATGAGTAGAAAATAACTTGGAATGGGTTGGTTTTTGTGTCTGTTTCTCAGATATTGCCATCTCTAAAATTCAAGAAATGCTATCATTTTCATAGAGGAGTTGAAGGGAATAATTGAAATGTTGAATGGGAAGGCGTTTGAAGAATGCTATAACAACTTAATGAATAGGCAGCAATCTGTTTAAGCAGATCTAGGAAAGACAAATTCAAAGTTGTGAAATAGATGCATAAGGGAGTATGTAGTTCTTTCATGGGGGAGTTTTCTTCCATCCTCTGTGCCGTTTGCCAAAGTTGTCTTGGATTAAGCTGCACTTTGTCCATGCTGTGTGTGCAGTGAAGTGGTGAGGAAGGGATGCTCTTCTGCAGACATTGCCAAACTCAGACTGCAGTCTGAAAGGATATCTTGTCTTTCTTTTTCCTACATACTTTCACTTCCCTCAATTGTCATTTACAGCAAAGTTATGCTAGCTGTTCTTTCATTTTGTGTTCCTTTGGTTTTAAGTTTTTTCTTTGCTCAGGGCATTTATCAGAGGAAGTCTGATAGCAATAGATGACACATGGAAAAAGAAGAGAGACTTGTGGATGACATGCTGGCAAAAAACTTACATCAATTAGAGCAAAGTCAACAGAGCAATCTTACTAATAGCAAAAGAAAGAACAAAAATCAGAACTGAGATACACGAGAGAGAAAATAATAAAACTATGGAAAAATTAATGCAGCTAAACGTTGGTTCTTTGAAAGAATTAACAGAATTGATAGACCCCTGGCAAACCTCGCCAAAGAAAGGAAGGGATGAATTTCAATAGGAAGGATGAGGGGTGAAAGACAGGACATTACAATGGACCATAATAAAGTCAAAGGAATAATTACACATTTCTATGAAGGCCTGTACTCACACAAATTCAACAACTTAGAAGACATGGACAAATATTTGGAAACAAAATCCCTTCCTAGACTATCCCAGATGGATGTCAAGAACCTCAACAGAGTCATAGCAATGAAACAAATAGACAAGTTTATTAAGGGATTATCAACAAAAAACAATCCCCTGGACCTGATGGCTTCAGAGGAGAATTCTACCAAGCATTCAAGGGAGAATTGACACCAATCCTACACAAACTGTTGCAGAACATAGAAAAAGATGGAAAGCTCCCAAACTCTTTCTATGAAGCCAGTATAACTCTGCTACCTAAAGTGAGCTAGGATCCCACAAGAACTGAGAACTACAGACCAATTCCCTAATGAACATTGATGCAAAAATTCTCCACAAAAGAATGGCCAATAGAATACAAAAACACATTAAAAATGAATTCACCATGACCAAATGGGATTCATGTCAGGGATTGTTCAATATTAGTATTATTCACCACATTGACAGGAAAAAAAAATGGTAAGAATAGCATGATAATATCGATGCATGTAGAAAAAACATTTGACAACATCCAACACCCATTCATGTTTAAGATACTCAAAAAGACAGGAATAGAAGGAAAATTCATCATTATACAAGCTATATATGAAAAACCAACAGCTAATGTGATAGTCAAGGGAGAAAAGATGAAAACAATTGCACTCAAAAAGGGGACCAGATGTGGATGTTCCTTGTCCCCATTGCTATTTAACATCATACCGGAGGTTTTAGCCAGCAACATAAGACAAAGAAAAGACATCAAAGGTATCTATCTGGGAAAGGAAGAGGTAAAGTTATCTTTATTCGCAGACAGTATGATTCTAGACACCAAAAATACCTAAAAATATCTAAAAAAAAACCCCCTAAATTCCACTAGTGGAGTATTAGAAACAATAGAGGAATATGGCAAAGTGGCAGGATACAAGATCAACAAACAGAAGTCTATCACATTAGACAAGATCACAAAAGAGGCAATTAATTGAAATACTTAGGGATATACCTGACTAAAAAGACAAAAGATTTGGACAAGGAAACTTCTAGAACACTATAACAAGAAATCAGGAGAGACTCAAGAAATGGAAGAATATTCCATGATCATGGATTAGAAGCCTCACTGTAGTAAAGATGTCAGTTTTATGCAAGGCACTATATAAGGTGAATGCTATCCCAATACAAATACCATCATCAAACAATTGGAAAAACTGATCACCAACTTCATATGGAGAGAGAAGAATCCCAGAATTAGCAGAGAGCTCCTCAAGAAGAAGGACAAAGTGGGAGGGCTTGCTCTTCCTGACTTCAGATGTGTTACATGGCCACAGTAGTCAAAACAGTGTGGTACTGGTATAACGACAGATAATCAGACCTATGGGAAATTGCTGAAGACCCAGAAACAAAAACATCAGCATACAGACAACTGATTTTTGATAAAGGCCCAAAAAACTCAAATGGAAAGTGGATACCCTCTTCAATAAATAGTGGTGGAAAAAAAATGGATATCTACCTGTAGAAAAATGACAAACAAGACACCTCAATCTGTGCAAAAGAATAAACTCACAGAGGATCACAGACCTTGAAGTAAAACCCAAAACAATTAGGTCCCTTAGTGAGGGAATTGGGATAAACCTGAGAATCATGGCACAGGGAATATATAGGCTATCAGAAATAGGGAAGAATACAAATACAGAGAAGTCACAAATTGACAAGTGGAATATAATGAAGATATAACTTGTGTACATTGATATAATTGACCAAGAGAGTAAGAAGAGAGCCCCCTAACTGGGAAAACATCTTTAGCAATGGCACATCAGACAAAGGTCTTTTTACTAAAATCTATAATACCCTGATAGCTTCCAAAAGGAGCAAAATTAACTGCCCATT
Organism: Nesogale talazaci; assembly: GCA_004026705.1. Lineage (NCBI taxonomy): Eukaryota > Metazoa > Chordata > Mammalia > Afrosoricida > Tenrecidae > Nesogale > Nesogale talazaci. Next base: position 40,863 of record PVJH01002795.1, read on the forward strand.
GAGGAGGTGAGCAAAAGATGTGAACAGAAGTTTCACAGGGGAAGAAATCTGAATGTCCAGTAAGCTTATAAAGAAAATGTTATCAATCATGTGTGTATGGATTGTGATGGGAGTTGTATGAGCCCCCCAATAAAATGATTCAAAAAAAAGGGGGGGGGAAGAGGAGCTTATATCAAGGACTCAAGTGGAATATATTTTGAAACGAATATGGTAATATGTGTGTAATTATGTATGATACAAATGATGTATTGAATGTTATAAGAGCTGTACAAGTCCCCAATAAAATCATTGGGGGGAAAAAAGAGAAATACAAATTAAAACAACAATGAGATACCACCTAACACTCTCAAAGATAGCTGAATTCAAAAATCAGAAAGCAACAAGTGCTGGATGGGCTGTGGTGAGATAGGAGCTCTCTTCCACTGCTGGTGGACATGTAGATATGTACAACCTCTTGGAAATTGATTTGGCGATTCTAAAACAAATGGACATTGAGTTACCATTTGACTCAGCAATCCCCTACTGGGCATATATCCAGAAGAGGCAAGAAACAAACAACTGCCAGACATCTGTGCTTCAATGTTCATTGTGGCACAGTTTACAATTGCAAGGAGTTGAAAATAACCCAAATTTTTATCAAAAGATGAATGGATTATAAAACTGTGCTCCATACATACAATGGGATACTACACATCACTGAAAAAGCTGTGATGAACACATGAAGCATATCATTGTATGAGAAGAACTGAAGAAAATCATGCTAAGTGAAGTAAGCCAAGTGCAAAAGGACAAGTACAACATGAGTCTGCTGAGGTAAGCTTAAAAAATTAAAGGGGTCATAGGGAAAAGGCTACTGTATATAAAATTTTCTGGGGTGAGGTTCAGGTAATATGGCAGGAACCAGAACAAATCCAGTGCTCCCTATAGGAGCCAACTAAAAAGGAATGGGGCTGGGGGAAAGATAGCAATGTGTAGCGAGGGGACATGGCACTAACCCACCAAAGGGGAGGGTATTGTTTATATATCCACAGGGAAAGAACCATACTTAAACCTGGTGTTCCAGGATGTGAATGCAGTGTGAAAGCATGGAGTGGGGATCCAGTGGAGGGCTGTGAGAGCCCGATTCCTATCCCAACCATGTGGAGAGTCGCCCCTCCCCCAGAAGAATTTTCTTTAGAGGACAGCGCTGAAGCTACAGCTCAGAGAGAAGGACATGTCTGATCAAAGCACACTGGAGAAAATGAAGGGTAAGGGAGAGAGAGTGGAGCGCATCTTGATCATCAAGCCTTAAGGGTGACATCCCCATGCAGAACAATCAATGCCCAGAGAGGATCAGATGGCCAGCTCCACTACGAGACATGGCATCCCTTACTGACTCAAGGTCCTACCAGCGACAACACTGAAGACACAGTGTGGGGATGGCACCTGGTCTACCCTGCCACACAGAGGAAAACTCTGAGGGCATGCAGCAGAGCTGGGGGTGGTAGTGGGGGGGGGCAGACAGCAGAGCATGGAGGTCTTGAGGGAGTACCAAGGATAGACTTTGGGACCAGAGCATGGAACCCATTGTACTGGACTGGAGGTCACTCCTAGAGGTCACCAAACAGACCTTGAACTATTTACAGGTTTTACTTTTTATTTATTTTTTTGGGGGGGCATCACTGCCCTCTGGTGGTCATGGGAGCTACCCAGCACAGCCCCTGAGAGCCACCGCTGCATTTGAACTGCCAAGCCCGCCGGCCGCAGTTCCGCACTCAACCACTTACACCAACGGGGCTCAGCCCCCAGGTTTTACTTTTTAATTATTATTTTTATTGGCTTTCCATTATACTTGCCTTCCCAACATGATCACTAAAGACAAATATGTGCATAATCAAATGTGGTGAAGAAAGCTGATGGTCTTAAAGACTTGAAGGTAAACAAGCAACCATTTAGCTCAGAAGCAACAAAGCCAATATAGAAGAAGCACACTAGCCTGTATAACGATGAGGTATTGAAGGGATCAGGTATCAGGCATCAAAGAACTAAAAATTAAATTTCTGTAAGTGAGGTGGAGTACAGGTTGGAGAACCTAAGTCCATCTGTAGGTAATGGACTTCCCCTTACAGAGGGATCCCAGGGAAGAGACAAACCAGGTAGAGTACAGTGTAGCAATGATGAAGCATACAACTTCTCTTTAGTTCTTCAATGCTTCCTTCTCTCCACTATCATGATCCCAATTATACCTTACAAATCAGGCTAGATGAGATAGGAGCTGGAAACACAGGAAATCCAGGGTAGTTGATCCCTTCAGAACCAGCGGTGAGAGTGGCATTGTTGGGAGGTTCCAAGGAAGGTGAGGTTTAAAGGGGGAACTGATGATAACGATTTACATATAATCTCCTCCCTCAGGTATGGACATTGGGGAAGCAAGTGAAAGGAGACATTGGACAATATAAGATATGATAAAGTCATAATAATTTATAAATTATCAAGGGTTCTTGAGGGAGGGGTGAGCAGGAAGGGAGGGGAAAAGATGAGGAGTCAATGTCAGGGACTTAAATAGAAATCAAATGTTTTGAGAATGATGAGGGCAATGGATGTACACATGTGCTTGAAACACAATGGACTTATCGATGGATTATGATAAGAGTTGTTGAACCTCCAATAATATGACTTTAAAAAAGAAAAAGAATATTTTACATAAAAATTTCATTCTTCTGTTAATTAATCCACCAAACATATTTAGTTCCTTTGAAAGCAAGCAAGGTTCTATTTGGAAGCCTTTGAATTGATTCTAAAGACTAATTACACTCATTCCGCCCTTCCCAACAGAGTTAGACTACAAAGTCCAAGTCGTAGTGTGAAAATCAGTGTTCTGGGATAATGGACAGGGGACTCATTCTATTACAAAATGGAGGATGACTACATCATTGTATAAATGCTGTGTTTGTCCGGGTAGACTAGAGGAACAAATTCATAGATACGCATATGGATATAAGGGCATGGTTTATATACAAGAGGAATGGGACATAGAGAAAGCATCTCAACCCAGTCCAGTCCAAAGTCCTAAGTCCAATATTAGCCTATATGCCTGATATCAGTCTATAAAGTCTCCATCCGACTGACAAAGTCACAGGGCAGTGGGTACAGAGTCCCAGCGCCGGCAGCGGTCTCCCCATGGCTCCTCGTTTCCACGGCTCAGGGTCCATCAACAGCTTCCAGTGGTGATAGAAGCAACTCAGCATTGGCAGGGGTCTCCACATGGCTTCTCCAGCTTCAGAGGTCTAGTTCCATCAGGACAAGGGCATGTGGCCTCTCTGCTGGCTCCTTCAGCTCCTCAGATGCTGCCATCTTATCCGTAGTTTGTTGCTTCTAAGACTAACTCCCAACAGCTGGGGAGATAGCTTCTCATCTCTACGAGGGAAATATTGCAAGATTTCCCAGAAGCCTCATTAATAATCATATAATTTTAGCTCACCACCTCATGATCACACAGGCTGGTGTGCTTCTTCCATGTAGGCTTTATTGCTTCTGAGCTGAATGGCTGCTTGTTTACTTAAGCCTTTAAGACCCCAGATGCTATATCTTTTGGTAGCCAGGCACCACCAGCTTTCTTCACCACAATTGCTTCTGCACACATTTGTCCTCAGCAATCATATCAGGAAAGTGAGCATGCAATATTATGCTTTTTAGTTCTTGAAGCCTCATATCTAATCCCTTTGACGCCTCATGATTCCACAAGCTAGTGTGTTTCTTTCATGTGGGCTTTGTTGCTTCTGAGCTAGATGGCTGCTTGTTTACTTTCAAGCTTTTAAGTCCCCAGACGCTCCATCTTTTGATAGCCGGGCACCATCAGCTTTCTTTGCCACTTTTGCTTATGCACACATTTGTCTTCAGTGATCATGTCGGAAAGGTAAGCATCTTGGAATGCCAATTTAATAGAACAAAGTATTCTTGAACTGAGGAAATACTTGAGTGGAGGTCCAATGCCCATCTGTTGCCCTACTACTAGCCCTATAAGTATACACGTTAATCTCTTTCCCCATCCTCACTTATAAATATATACCCCTATGTACATACCTGTATTTGAACCTCTATAAATGCTCATTATCCCCCAGTTCCTTCCTCTATTTCCATTTTCAGCACATTTTTAATGCAGTTCTTGTGGTAAAACTAGGTGCCTTGCCTGATACTTGTGTCAGCTTATACTCGAGTATATGGTATATATAGTAATTGGTTCTAGGCTGTGGTCAGGACTTTGCACAAATAAAAGGTGGCTTTATGCTCTCTATTATTAAGGATATTATATTCTAGAAGGAGAGGCAGAGACCATGCATTGCAGTCAAGTCCTGTAAAAAGTAATTGTCGGATGATGATCACTCTCATTTTGCTGACTGACTTCTCTTTCTGAGATATTTCCTTCCTGACACCTGGTTGGCTGGTAACCAGGGAAAGATTCTTCTTTCATAGCAATCATCCCTTGGTAAACCCATTTTAAAAGAAAGGTTAGAACCTAAGGAAATGAATATGAACTGATCATTGACTGTTGAAATAGATACAATTCTTTACCAACACACACATCCTTCTTAAGCTGTGCTATGGGTATTGACTGGTTTACAAAAATTTGTCAGGTTTCTGAGTGCCTAATATAAGGTAGACACATGGTAACTCAGAGAAAAAGCAATGGAATGAATGAATGCTGTGGTGTCTCACGCTAAGAAGTTGACTGCCCAGAAAAGGCAAACTCCTGGGAAGGAGGGAGGTAGCCCTACAGATGAAGCTACGAAGACCTCCAACTTGGCAAGCCTGTACAACATGCCCTTACCATGCTTCCCTGTTTAGAGCCAAGTGTCTTCTTTTGGAAAGGGAAGGTGGGGAGGGGTGGAATAATAATACTCTTCTCTCCTGGGTGGAAGATTGGTGGGTTCCTAAAGCTAACAGGGAATTAAAGATGTAAATGTAACCACAAAATTGTTCACCCCAAGCTGTGAGGCATGCACATGGGGACAAAAATATTAGGAAGGCTTTCTCCACTGGCCAAGAAGGCTCGATCCAAAGTGGGGCTGAAGGAAGTTTCAGAACAGATGGCTGTGTTTGAAGCACCAACAAGGAGGTCTAAGTTTCCAGACAGCTGATGAGGGTGAGGAGTCCGGGGTGGGGCCGGGGGGAGATGATTATAATCCAGACCCCCTTTGAGGTGTTCTAGCCCATGATTGGTGGCTATGACCAAAGCCTTCCTGTTAAGGGAAAGGATATCTGTGGGACTGGGTCTCTGAATATGTATGACTGGAATTTCTTTGTGTAACTGATAACTGACTGGATATTTATTCCCCTAGATTACACATTCTGACTCTGAGGAACAAAGGGCTGGCGAGAGATGCTCTCTGGTGCTTCATAATTTGAAGGAATTTACATTTCAATGCAGCCTGTGCTGCATTTCTAGCCTTCCCCCTCCTCTTAATTTCTACCAATGGGAAGAACAGACCATTCTCCCAGTCTGGGGAAGGCAGTGGGGAAGTAGGTGTCATAGAGACATCATGGGAGGGAGGAGATTTATTGATATTCCACTTAGGATTTATTCCCTTAGAATCCTATTTATTTTATTTATGTTTATAAATCATACATTACCAAGTACAATGAAATCTCCTGAAAGCCCAGAAGGTTACTTGGCATTCTCTGCTCTTTGAAAGAGGAAACCAAGGGAGAAAGCAGTAAGAAGTGAAGGTATGGGAGGGGCTTGGGCCGGGATAGGTGGCTTTGGGGAAAACATTTCCCAAGGAGATCCTGCAGAGGGTTTTGACTTGCTGCATGGGAGCCAGGGTGATCCAAACTAATCCTCCTCCCCCACAGCCCCTCCCCCATCCCACCCCCTTGCTCCCACTCTGAGAGGCGATTCATTGTCAGGTAATTAACCATCAGGATTACAGAAAGCACTTCTCCAGGCAGAAGTGTGAAAACACATTTACACCTCATGTAAATGGCATAGGAGATTTTACAGTTTGAGTGACACCTGCGGAGCCACAAAGTGACAAAGATAAAGTCATCCATGGTTAGGATTTCAAGATCCTAAGAGCTTGCTTTCTGCTTCTAAAGCGAACTACCCTCCCTCCCTGCACTCTGAAGCCAGGGGGTCTCCAGACCCAGGGATTCTAGGAAGAGCAGAGTTCAGGTCCAGCGGTCCTTTTGCTTAGGTACTGTGTTAGCAGGTTAAGGTGTCTCATTTTGCTATTCTGAGTGTGACTTTTCAACGAGCTTGTGAGATGTGCTTGCTTTTTGCCATAGGCACAGTTTCTGCTCCCAGGTACTGTCATCCAAGCATCGGACTCCAAGCCAACACGCCTGTACCTGCAGAGAAGACCAGCTCCAGAGGTCATAGTAACATAGGCGGGACATTCAGAGAGGGTTTCAAGGAAGAAGGGACATGCGCTGAGGTCCAGAGACTGAAGGGCTCCCCTCTCCCCTTGCCCACCCCTTCCTCTCCCATGTTCCCCATGGAACTGCCAGTCCCATTGTTTTCTCCTTGGGCTTATTTGTACTGCCTATTTTATATAGGCACAGGGAAAAAGAAAAACAAACAGAACCAGAAAACAAAACAACAAACCCATAGCTCGAGGACGGTCTGCTGACGGTTAAGTATGTTTTCTGATCAAGTCTGATGAGGTGCCAAACCCTGTCTTCCAAATCAGACGTCTATTTTCCTCAGGGACTCTGTTACTTTGCTCCCCTTGCAGCCCTGTGGCACTCCGTTGGCATTTCACCCTGCTGTGCATGGAGCAGACCAAGCATACTTTCCCCACAGGAAAAGCATGGCCTTCAATGAAGCGTTCCTTTCTCAGGGTCCAGCTTCAACTCTTCTAACTCCTCATTGGAGAACTAGTGATTTCCACTTTCAGAAGTCTGAGGAGCAAGGTTTCATCTGTTCCCTCTCCAAAAGATTTTATCTATCACTCCAAGCTTTGGGTATGAGTTCTCTAGGTGTGATAGGTACGCCTGCTGTGCCAACATGGCCAAAGAAGATAGGTAGGTCTGCTGTGACATAATAGCCAATGAACACACGTAAGATCAATTGAAGGGCAGAGATAGAAATGGTTTGGCAAGTCCTGCCCTTGCCTTCTTGCTCTTGGATCTTTGCGCCAGCTGGCTGCCTTGTTTGTCTTGTGCCTCAATCTCCAAGGGACACTACCCGTGGGACACCTAATTGGTGAACTGTGTTGCTCAGTTGAGGTTCCTTCAAGCCCGGCTTCGCCACGCTCCTCGAACATACATCTCTCGAACTGGAGACTGTTGAACTCTGTCATCTGGCTGACTGGTTGGTGACCTGATTTGCTGTTTGCTGCTTGTGGCCGGAGAGCCTGAATTGCCCTCAAGACTCCAAGGACTGCCAGTCTACTAGCTGTCTCACATGAGTGAGTTGCATCAAAACATTTGAACTGCTTTATAGGTTTGTTAACTGCTTATTTCTTATTTTATATATCCTTCGACCTACATAAATATATAAGAGAATTACTAGTATTCTGGTTTTGTTTCTCTAGAAAACCCTAACACACTAGGGCATAGAGAGAAACATATTTGGGGCCAATGAATGAGAATATGTACTCCTTACCAAATGTGCTGTGATCACAGAATTAATCATAGGCTAAATGACCTTCTCACAGACGTGGTTAAACCATTGACTCTTCTCTAAACTTTCTCTCTGTTCTCTAACCTGGCAAGAGTCCTTGTTTATAACTACAGGATTAGTGATATCCACCAAAGAAATAATATGATATTTTCAATTCTTATGAACGTTTCCTTGGACTTTTAGGATCTGCTAAGTTCAAATGGTTCATGAGTGGACTAATGACAGGAGCTTGAGATCAGCTCCTATTCTTTTTACTTCTCTCTTGACCAACCCCAGAAGAGCAGTCACTGATCAAAGCACAAATGAGGGTCACAGCCAGGCCGACTCCTCCTGTGGGTATTACTCCATTTCCCAGTGGCTGCTGGTGCTGTGCTCTTCATAATTGCATCTGCTTCTGCCATCCATGCTGTCTGACTCTGCGGGCCTGTACGCTCCTTTATACAATGCCACTTAGAAGGGATTAGGTTTAGGAACCACCCACCTTGGTCCCAGCTAGGTGGAAAATAAATCATACTGCTTTCAATGTCAACTCATGCTGAACCACATGTGGTGGAGAGTTGAAGCACCCCACAGGGTTTTCTCGACTTTGTTTTGTACAGAACCTGCCTTTATTATTTATTTATTGATTGATTGATTGCAGTACAGCTGAGTGGGTTGGAGCCAGCAACCTTTAACTAGTGGACAGCAGTTGAAAGTTTGTGCCACCCGAGCGGCTGATATGACCTCAGAAACATAACAAATGACCAAATCTCTAACAGTCATATTCATAGGTATAGGAATTTGGACATCAACATACTGGGTGGCAGTGGGGGCAAAAATCAGTCTGCAACACAGCTTAAATTTTGCATAAAGAAGAGAGAATTCATCTCAAATGGGTTAAACAAAGCAATTATTTTCCATAAAAAGACATTTTGAGGAAGGGAATCCAGTGCCTCTGACACTATTGTTAAGGACCCAGGTTGCTTTTTGTCTTGGCTCTGCCAGTTTTTTTTGGATTTTTAAAATCATTTTATTGGTGGCTCCTACAACTCTTGTTACAAACCATCCATTGTGTGTCAAGCACTTTTGCACATCTCTTGCCATCATCATTCTCAAAATATTTGCTTTCTACTTGAGCTCTTGGTATTAGCTCTTCACTTTTCCTCTCCCCCTTCCTCCCTCATGAACCTCTAATAATTTATAAATTATTATTATTTTGTCATATCTTACACTGTCCGACGTCTCCCTTCACCCACTTTTCTGTTGTCCATCTCACAGGGAGGAGGTTATATGTAGGTCCTTGAATTTGTTCCCCTTTCTACCTCACCTTTCCTCTGGTTCTGCCAGTTTTTTGTTCTGAGGATGAATCCCTTTAAAATTGTAAAACATTGGCAGCAGTTCCAGAACCCCCCCCCCCCACCTCTGCCCCGGACAAAAAAGAAAGTTTGAAGATAGAAGAGAGATTGACTCAATCACTTCTCATGTGCAACCTTTTTATTTATGCTCTGTGGAAAGCCAACATTTTATTTCTTAATATGCTCTGTTGTTCAGGTCATTTTTCTGTGTTTCAACTCTTACCTGCGTTATCTTCTACCTTGTACTTAAAAACACCAACCTCATTGTCTTTGAATTAATTCCAATTCACAGTCACCCTATAGGGTGGAGTAGAACTGGCCCTGTGGGTTTTCCCAGAGTGAAAATCTTTATGGGAGCAGAAAGCCTCCTTTTTTAAATCCTATACTTTGTTGTCCTTAATCCATCACCATCTTCTTGAGATGAAAGCTTGGATCATTGATTTTAGGCTTTCCTTATTTCTAAATAAATCATTTACATTTTGCCAGTTTCCCTCTGGGCACCCGTGAAGCAGCAGCCACTTGTACATGATGCTAGGTTTCCCTTTCTAGAGTATTCACTGGGAGGCATGTTTTACTTTTCTTTAGGAGTTCTTCTTTGATTGGTGGGTTGTTTGAAAATACACTACTTCATTTCCTAGTATTACTACATTTCAAGATACCTTTTTGACTTTTGATCTAATTCCACTTGGGCCAAGAAGTGTGTTTGGTATGAGACTTATGTCTTCCTTGAAAGAATGTTCTATCTTGATCTGAGGGGCCATTGATTTTATGGACAAATCGGCTTGGTTCCCTTGGGACTTGCTTTTAGGCTTCTGTGGTAGGTCACCCTGCTCCTAAGAGCTGATCTCCAGTTTCTAAAGGAGCATGTTTAATGAGTTTCCTCCTCCTGCTGCTGGCTGAAACTCCAGTAATCCCCAGAACTCTGCAATACTCAGACTCTCCATTTCACTCTCACCCTGCCCTTCCTGCAATCAGTCTCTGTCATGCTTTGTGGTACTTCTGTCTAAAACTGTGTTGTATTTGGATGATGACCAAGAAAAAGCAACTTTCACGTTCTGTTAGTTATTCTTTACAGGAGCCTCTGGGAGCGGGTGGTTGCTTTGTACAATTGCTAACTGAAGGTGGGAGGTTCAAGCCCACCGAGGGTCACCTCAGAAGAAACGTCTGTGATGTATTTTGAGAAGACACCAGCCATGAATAACCTTAGGGAACACAGTACTACTCAGATAGAATTGGAGTCATTTCATCATCAACTGGGTTCTTTGAGTATTTCCTCCTTTCCAGTGCCATGCTCACAAATTCTATTGCCTCGGACAACTAGAACTTAGACCCATGCTCTGCTGGCTCTGCAGAGTAGAGTATATCTGTCTGCTCCCTGTTCAGGCTCCACTGCCCTAAAATGCTGTCCCAGAAGAAATATGGCATGGATAGAAAGCTCATTTTTTCTTTTGCCTTCTTGAAAAGTACAAAGGCTTGCCTTGAGCACTTTGCGAAATCTTTCCTTATTCATCTTTGCTTCATTAGCATTCAGTACAATATTTGCACACATTCATCTGTAAACACATTTTTATTTATGAGATTCAAAAGAAATGGCTGGGCAACCTCAGAAGTCATGACCATCTTGTTTCTTCATTTCAATTCTACAAAGAGATGCAGGGCAGATTTATTGGGACTTATTTCTGGGCAGGGCTTTGGTAGGAGGATGGGAAAATGTGAGACCAATTAAATATCTCACTTCTGGTCATGTTACTCCTTAGATTCAGGAAAATCCATGGAAAGTTTTTCATTCTAGATGATGTTCTAACTCATTTTAATTTATCTAATTGTGGAATTCTTGAACCAAGAAGAGGCGATATTTGAAGAACTAGTTCCTCATGGGGCTTACCAACATGACTTTTATATCTGGACCAATTCATTTCTGTTGCATTGTGGTGATGAATGAGGTTGGTTACTGTGATTACAAAGCAATTGTCATCATCTCAAAGACTATGAGATTCCCGTTATATGTTCTTTTTAATATTTTAGGCAGAGTTTCCCCTGACCCTCCTGAGAAAATGTTACGCAAAAGTTACTTTTATGAATATCAATATCTAAAGAACCCTGGTGATATATTAGGTGATACATTCTGCTATACATTGGACTGCTAATCACAAGATCAACAACAGTTTGAACCCAACAGGTACTTCCCTGGAGAAAGATGAGGCTGTTTGCTCCCATAAAGAATTATACTCTTAGAAACCCTACTGAATCATGGACTCTATGGTACAGTGCCTCTATGCATAGAATTCCACTCAATGGTAGCAGGTGGATTTTTGGTGGGATTAGCAAACTTTAATGTAGGGATGGACTAGATATAATCACATGGGCTCTTAAAAGCAGAGAGCTTTCTCTGACTGGTGGCAGAAGGGGGAGTCAATGAATTTTGACACAGGACTCCACTGGTTGCATTGCTGAGCTCTTGAAAAAAGGGGATGGCTGAGGATCACCACGAAAAGCCATGTAGGACTGTTTATAAACAGCCAAGGACCTGGGAGCTACAGTTGAAAGGAACTGAATTCTTCTAATAAACACCAAGAGTGGAACTCCAGATGAGTTCCATTGTCCTAACTTTAGCCTGAGCTGAGAATTCAGTCTCTTCCCCCAGCCTGTGACTGATAGAAGCAGTCCAAGTGTATGGTTTAAAGCCACTTTATTTCTGTTAATTCGTTAAACAGCAATACCGATCCCAAAGCTCTAGTGCGGAATGGAACTGTCCCACAGAGTGTCCGACCCTGAAACTTTATGGAAGGTTACAGACTACTTCATCTTTCTCCCACAGAGCAGTGGTGGATTTGAACTGTTGGTTCTTTGGGTTGCAGCTGAGCACTTAAGCAGTGTACCACTAGGGCACTACACAGTGATAAGAAACCCAAATTAGTTTACATGAGGTTTCATTAGAAAGTTAGTTAAAGAAACCAAGATTTTATATGTGACTTTCTTTATTTGATATTGGAGTCCCGGAGTCAAGCAAATATTTAACACCCTTGACTGCTTATTGAATGGAGGCTTGAGTCTACCCAGAAGCACCTCAGAAGAAAGATCTGCAAATCGGCTTCTAATAAAACCAGCCACTGGAAAGTCTATGGACCACAGTTCTGCTCTGATCCACATAGAGGTGCCATGAGTTTACATGAACTCAATGGCAATTGGTGTGGTCCGTATATTATATTTCTGCCTTTAAAGTCTGTATGGTGAAGCTTTCTATGACTAAAGTAATTTTATGATTTTAAACTTATAAATGTGAAATTCTTAAGTCAGTCTCATTGTTATCATTGTGTTATATATATGGCAGGAACTCTGGTGGCATAGTAAATGAGGCTTCGGGCTCCTAACTGAATGGTTAGTACTTTAAAATTCCCCTGTGAGAGAAATATGAAGGTCTCTACTCTGATAAAGACAATCTTGGAAACCCACAGGGGAATTTCCATGATATGTACATACATATGATATATATGTGCTATGCCTACCATATATATAACATATGTGTATACACATTAAACCACACTTCTTGTATGTTTACACTCATACCCATGTCACAACTTTTCAATTTAAAATACCATGACTAAGTCAATTATTTATACCTTTTAAATCAAAAAGCTTCTTCTGTTTCTCTACTAGGTCAAATTCTTCAATACTTAAAATGTCAAATACATATCAGGAACTTAGATTCAGTAAACAATTGTCTTAATATGGTGCTTATGGCTCCCTGTAACTTTTCTGTATCCAATTCTTTCTGTGCTTAAAGTTAAATTACCCACAGAGAAAACATTTATTTATCTCAAATAGTATGAAGGTCACCTTCTCATGTAAATTTTTGGACTATCTTCTCAGCTTGCTAAGGCTTCGTCAGTTGAGAGGTTCCTGCCTGGAAAGAGCACTACATTCTTGTGCCTTGAGGACCCTGGGGGGCAATTCTCTTTTGCCCACATGGGCAACAACTCGCCACAGTGTCTCGAAAGTACCAACGAGGGCACCGTCACATAATTTTTGCTCATAGATGAGTAAATGATCAGTTTTTCCACTCTGAGGTTCCCTGATTTCTTCACATTAGCAATCATTTCTCTCCCCCAGGGTCTCATGCTGTCCTCCTCTGTAGGAGCTTGACTAACTTTGCTGAGTGGGTTCTTGTCCTTTGGAGTACCGTCTCCTCACGTCAGATCCATAGTGAGGCAATGCACACCAAAATGAAACTCCCCCCAGCCCTGCACCCTCTTCACAACGGGTCCTATTGAGTCACTGGTGCAGTCACTGTGTCGATTCCTCTCCTTCACTCCTTCCTATTCGTCGCTGCTCCTTTACTTAACCAAACCTGATGTTCTTCTCCAGGGACCATCTCTTCTCACATCACGCCTGAAGTATGTAAGTCTTGCCATCCTTGCCCCTGGTCATACTTCTTCCAGACAGCTTGGTGTGAAGTTTTAGCAGTCCAGCATGAGATCAGTGTTTTTCTCCAGCAGCACAATTCAAAGGCATGGATTCTTCTTTAGTTTTACCTATTCCAGGTCCAAATTTCACATGCATTTGGGGTATCTGGAAAAACCATGGCTTGAGACAGACGCACCTCCGTCCTCCCAGTAACATCTTTGCTTTCCAACATTTGAAAGAGGTTGGTGGAGCAGATGTATCACCACTTGCCTGTCACTTGGTCATAGGGCTTGTGAGTTGCTGTGTGATTCTAGAAGCTGCCATCGGTATTGCAAATGCCAGCGGGTTACTCAAAGGAACAGGTTTAGGTGGAGCTTCCAGACTAAGAACCAACAACAAAGGACTTGGCTGCCCACTTCAGAGGAAGTAACTGCTTGTGGATGACAATATCTTGTAGATGCCCATGTCACGAGGTCTTGGACAGTTTCATCGCTGTTCCTTAGGGATGTGTAGTCTTCCATTGTGTGTGTTAAAAAATTTTTTTGTGGGGGTATTTACCGAGTAGAGAGATTGCTGGGTGATGTGATATTTCTATCTGCATTTGTTCAAGGAAGAACTATATGGCTTTCCACAGTGTTTGCTCAATGTTGAGATCCCACCGGCAGTGTATGAGGGGTCCCATCTCCCCTCACCCTCTCTGTTATTTTCTCTTATTTGACTTTTGCTTTGGGTCATGGTGTGAGGTGGTTTCTCTGCATGCTTTTAATTGACATTTCCCTTCTGGCTGGTGACCATGAACATTTCTTCATATAGCTGCTCGCCACCTGTTTTTCATCTTTGGCGAGTTGTTTATTCACATCTACTGCCCCCCCACTTAAAAAATTACTGGACTGGTCATGTTTTCTTGAGATATTGTAGTTTTCTAGGGACCTTAGAGATTAGCCCTCTGGTTGGTATCTCATTTCTACTCCACTCTCTCCATGCTGTGACTTCTCTTTTACTTGTTTGATGTAGTCTTTTGCTATATACAAGTGTTGGGTTTTTAGGTAGTCCCAGTCCTCTATTTTAAACAAACATCTCTTGAATCCTTGCTATCTGTACGGCATATTTTAGCGCAAGGATTCTCAGAGAATGGTCTCTGGATCCGAAGTAATAATACTCATGCTCATAGAAAGTGGTGAGAATGAAGATTCTGGGGTCTCACATCACACCTACTCAATTTAGAAGTCTGGAGGTGGGGCCAGTAGCCTTTATTTTAGCACGGCGGGCCTCAAACTTTCTAAACAGGTCCTCAAACTTAGTTCCTAAGTTAAGCACTGTCCCTCAGACTGTTGGAGGGCTGAACTAGAGTTAAAAACAAAAACAAAAACAAAACTATGAACTACTTCACTGTGAACTAAGCAGGACAGGCAGTGTTGGCAAAAGCACCTGGAGGGCTGGATAAATGTTCTTGGCGGGCTGCATGTGGCCCGTGCAGGCAGTAGTTTGAGCAAGTCCTCCCTCCAGCTGAGTCTAATGCATATCACATTTGAGGTCCTCTGTGTGATCCAAGAAGAGCCCTGGTGGCACAGCGGTTAAAGCAATCCACCCCTAATGGTCTGATTGGTGGTCAGCAGCACCAGCTGCTCCATGGGAGGCAGATGCGGCAGACTGGCTTCAAACAGATTGACTGCCCTGAAAACCCTGCGAGGGTGCTTTGCCCTGTCCATTCGGGTCACGGTGAGTCAGAATCCCCTCAGGGGCAATGAGAGTGACCCTGGGTTGGTGTCAAACAGTGGAGTAAAGATAGTGATGGATAAGCTACAATCCACAGCCTTTGTGTGTAAAGAGCGCAGAGTTTAGTGAGTGAGATGAAGAATGTCTAGGTTCATGAAGGTTGAGGTCTCATTACTAGATAGTAGTAGAGACAAGACGTGTGTGTGCTCCACAGACCACTCCAGGCATCTTTATACAACGCCAGCAGCCTCTTGCTCTCCTTTCTTTGCTTAGTTCCTAAGTTAAGCATTGTATTTGCTTGGGCCAATGCCAGAGAACAGATTCTGGGCAATTGGCTGAGAAGCAAAGGCAGACTATAGCTCCCAGGGTGTGTGAGGAATCCGTGGCCCTTCTCTAGGCAGGTATGCGGACGATCAGAGAGTCAGTCAGTGAGTTTTTATCACCACTGAGCTCAGGGCGTAGAAAGCATATTAACCTTTGGATGGCTAAGAACTGGGTAAATGAGAAAGGAACGAATAGTTGCTGCCCTCCAATCCTCACCCTTCTCTGTTTCACATGCATACCTCCATTTAAAAAATATTCAGGGCCATGCCTGATGCAGGACCAGAGAAAGAAGAAGATCATTCACATCAATAAATTGGGCATTGCTGGGGGATCTTACATCCTAATGCCAGAGCTGGGAGGGTGGGGGTTCATCACCCCTACTAACTCACCAGGCAATTTCTGCCTCATTTCGTTAGACAGAGGAGATTGTTACCAGCAAGCCAGAAAGGCAGCGCCATCTGGGACCGTGTGCGCTTCCAGACAGATGGCTGACTCTTCCAGTCCTGTTTTATTTCTGGCTGCGGATCACACACCCCACAGCTATACTGTAAAAATGGGATGTGACGGAACATGGGATGTTGTCAGGGTGTGTATTTCTTTTCTTTCTCTCATTTTTTTTCCTGTCCTGGAAACTTGTGGTAAAAATAAAACTTCACGGCAATTTTCTTGGTTTTATTGTTGTTGTTTGAATTAACCCTTTGGTTGGCAAAGTCAAGGCCCCCAGAATTGGAGATGGTGTGCGGACTCTCAGCAGTGGGGTCATGCTCACCTTGAGGCGACTGCTTGGTGGACATCCTCTGTTGGAGTGTGCATACGTTGTCGGCGATGGACTGGCTGACAACTGTGGCTCTTTGTAAAAGCACAAAGTAGTTTGGCTCCAGGAATGATTCTCTCTTGTCTACTTCTTTCCTGCTGCCCACCTCCCCCTCCCCTTGCCCCAGCTGTCCTTGCCCTATCCCTGACCTGCTCCAGATCAGACAGGTCCAGAATCCTGCCCTCAGTGGAGGGATACAGTCTGTCTTTTTTTGACACACGCAAGGCCCGGCGTTTTACAGTCTGGGATCTGAGGTGTTAGCTGTGACGCATCGGAAAATGAAGTGTCCCCACCGTTAAGGCACCTGAGAGGTAGAGCAATTGTTGAATCTAGTTCTGTCATCTGAGGCAGCCTGATGGCGAGGAATGAAACCCATGATCTTTCTTTCCATGCGCCGTGCTGCTGTGACTGTGAAAGTTCGGCTACTGCTCCGGCGAACATCGTTAGGGGCCCTCATACATGGTGAGCAGGTTTCACCAGGGCTTCCAGACTATGAAAGATCAAGAAAGGTCTAGGGTTCTCCTTCCCGAACTTAGCCATTGAAGCCTATCACAACAGAATATTGGCCCATGTGAAACTGGAATGAGCGAGCGCTTCTCTCAAGGTCCCCTGCCAGGTTGGAAGACACTCAACATACTCCGCAGCCCTAAAAGTGGACTTGAGCATACCCGTGACCTTGAGCATGGTGCAGAATTGGGAAATGCTTGTTCTGTTGTACATGGGATCCAGCAGCCACTTACAACAGAAGAGATGACATTCAACATTATAATATTCTAAAGACCTAAAAGATGATCCCTAAAGCAAATAAATGTACCAGAATAATTCTGGACACTGAATGTGACTTAATAGCTTTGTGATTTGGAACTAGGGACTGATCTTTCGTACCCAATTCTTCATTTGTAAAATCATGCCATATTCCCAATTCTCTCCTACCATTTCTTCCTCAAGCCTTGTCTCTCAACCTGGTGGGGATTCTCAGACTTGGAGGTCGGTGTCAGTCTCCGGGGAGTGTGTTGGAATGTACATTCTCAGGCTCAGAAAAGGAAATGCATTTGGAATGGCGTCAGGGATCTGTGTTTATGAAAGTCCTGCCCTAATTGTGAAAGTGTTGTCAGTGGTCCTCCCAGGTTCCAGGTTTAGTCAATGTTTTCAGCTTTTCTAGGTTCTCATAGCAATCATATCCCATCGTGCTATTTATTGTAGACTTTGTGAATTTACAATTTCAGAACAGAAGAAAGAGTTCAGCGTTCACAGTCACCCAGTCACTTGTTTATCGGCAAATAGTCCGGGGACATTTGTTGCATTTCTTGTCATTAGATGCTGTAGAGTTGGTCCTGCCTCCTAGATCGAAACACCTCTCAGTCCTCTACCACGCTCACAATTGTTATGTTTGAGCCCAGAGTTGTAGGTATTGTGTCAATTTATCATGTGTGTGAATGAAACAGAAAACCCCCACCACCGCCACCAGAAACAAAAAACAAAACTGCTGACATCATAATGACCTATCTACAGGGCAGAAGAAAACTGCTCTGCAGGGGTCCACGATTGTAAACCTTTATGGGATCCGAAACATTCACCCTTCTCCTGTGGAGTGGCTGATGGGGTTCCACTGCCAGTCTGGCAGGGAGCAGCTCAACATTCAACTTCGTTTCCCCCACAGTCTTCTCTCCTCTGTACTGGCAAAGAAGAGGCAGGCTCATTGTGGCATTTCCAGTCTGGTGGGGGGAAGCAGATCATTTAAAGGCAGACAACATCAGAGAGCTCATTAGAAAATAAAGGCCATGGAAAATGAAACAAAAAGCAGGATTGGCGTTGCCGGTGGACACCAGATTGCAGGATTAGAGTGGAATTACTGATTGTTTTTTTTTTTTGCTGAGATAGCAAGGCCTTCTTTGATGCTGAGCAAGTCTCTTAATTTTTTAACGTGTCAAAGCACCAAATTTCCAGCTATAATCCGCGGTAAGAAACCCCCACTTGTGGGGCTGTGAGCTTCTGAGGCAAAAAACAGCAAAGCACCTGGATTTATCAGATGATGAGGGATCCCATCATTTTCACCTGTCACTTCTTTCAGCCTGTAAACTCCTAGAAAACAGACTCATCCTTTGTATCCCTAACTCTTCCCAATCCCTGGGCATCCAGTAATTGAAGGTGGTTGAGGCGGCCAAGCACAGATGACTAAGAGAAGACTATGTGTGAAGGGGACTGACTTGGCAGGGTTCTGAGGTGTACCGCATTGGCCCTTATGAATGGGGTTCACACCCTAACAAAAGTTGAGATATCGGTCTAGTCCCCATCCTGTTATGACTTTGAGAGATGGTCTGAGTCATATGGTCTCCATAGATTAAAAAGGAGAAAATGCCCACGATACCATTGGGTTTATAATGAAGTATGTAGGAATGAAAGCAAGTGAGAACAATACTCACATACAGGGCTCCCTACAACAAAGACACAGCTGCCCTGTTGGCTATTCTCAACCAGGCGCTGTGTTCCTAGTCCATGGAGTAGGACCAACAACCAGCGGTACCCTCTGTCCTGTGACAGATAACTTATCCTCTGCATTCTAAAGATGCTGTCAGGATCGGACACAGAACCCTTTTGAGAAAATAATGACATGTTCCTATACTAAATGCACATACTTGAAAGCTCGTCTTGATTTCAAAATCAAAGTGTAAGAAACATACATACTATAATGAGAAGGTGAAATCATACATGCCATCTGTCCAGAAGCCTTGGGTCATCAGTGTTGCCCAGTCTCTGTCATCTAATCAAGCTCTTCACTCCTTCTCTGCTGGGGCACTGCTGTCCTGGCTTCCTTCCTTCAAGTAAGACCTGGGGTCCTTTTGCAGATAACAGGAGATGAAGGATGGAAAAGGGCCTGAGAAGGGCTTGTTGTTTTTGAAATGTCTACTCAATAATGCGAATAACATGATTGGGCTCCCAGGCGCCAGGCCCTGTTATGGAGGCAGGCAGTATCGTGGGCTATTTTTCCTGTTGAAAAACGTGAGGATAGCAAAGGTAAATATAACTTACATGCATGCAAAGGAGAGGAGTTGTCAGCCTACCTATGTCTAGCTGACTTGAAAGTCCAGAGTTCACCCATTAAATCATGTTACTCTACTGATCTCCTCTGAGGATAAAATAGGGATGTGTGATGGAGTAAGATTGGGGAGCCTCTCCTAGAATCCTCTCTTTAGTAAAATATCCCATAGACACAGCAGAAGGGAAGAAGAGGCAGGAGGCCCTTTCCTCATTCACCAGCTCTGTTGAAGGTAGGAGGCAGATGGCATCCTGGGATTTCCTCATTCCGGGAGAGAGTCACTGAGCAGCAGGCATCTGCTTCCCAGGTGTTGCCCTTGGGATATGGTCAGTGGCCCTGATAGGCCTGGCATCAAGGACCATCAGATCTTTGTGTCCTTTGATGAAGGCTTGCACACTGATAAGACAAGCTGCAGGGAATCAGAAAATTCAGTCGGGAAAAGATCAAGGCCTGCATTAAGGAGGAAAGAAATGTCAGTCACTCTGATAGGGAAATGGATTTTCTTGTTTCATTGCACAAGCACGCACAGACGCACTCAAAGCCTGCCACGTTTCAAAGCAGCCTTCAATGCCCTGGTGTTTGCTTGGAGGGAGAGAGATCTGAAGCCTCTCAAAGGCAGGAGTACAGAGCAATTCACACAGGACACAGCCAGCCACTCGTCCCACCTCCTTCCTCCTTCCCGCCCGCCTGTGTTTAGTGAAGGTGCTGAGGAGATAGGTGTGAGTGTGCATGTGTGCACATTTAAATCCAAACTTAAAAGGATGAGGGGGGGGGAAAGGAGCGGGGGTAGATGACAGCTTTGGACCAAAGCAGCAACGATTCATAATGAATGGAGGAGTCATCATGAAAGAGCTGGGGCATTTTAAGAAAGCAAACCTCTCTGAGGAAGACAGCTCTGTGGATGCTGGTGAGGGTGGCAGCTTAAAAAGCCCTTCATTTCAAAGCCAGGAAGAGGCAAAGCAAGGGTTTGATATACAACACAGCCTTTTCTCCCCCCCCCCCACCCCCCTTTCCTTCTTCTTCTTCTCGAATCCCATCTTGGCTGAGCCATGGCAAAAGTAAATTAGAAAAACCTGCAGAGCATTGAGAGTCTAAATGAAACACACAGCCAATTTATCACAACAGAGCCCAGTTATCTAATAAGCCCCGTATGTAATAAATGTGCTAAGTGCCCACCTTTAACTTCAGCACACACAGCAGCGGCCAATGGCAGGAGATGCCAGAGTCCCTGACAAGAGGATGATGTCAGACTCAGCCTGAAGCACTCTGCATCTGGCTTACATCATAGGCTCTTATGGGTGCCGAGCCAAGGTGGATGATACGGAGGCCTCTGAAGGCCAGGCAAACCACTGCTGAACATTTAGGCCCAAAGCTGATGTCTCCTTGCTTAGGGTGAGAATTGTGGAGACCAAGAAGTCATCATTGAGAATAAAATTGGGGAAACCTGAATGAGAATAGGTTTCTTTCTGGCCTTTCTGTTTGGGAAAAGGTATGCTTTCTGGAACAGAGTCTTTACTAGCACAACCTATTTTCTGTCCAAAGATGGTGGTAGGTGTTTTCAGAGGTAACGTGTGCCTTGTATTGGACTGCTTTTGTGCTAGACCAATTAGTGGAGGAGAGGATGTCATCTGATAAGGCCAAGGGTATGGGAGGTGAGACAAAGTGTTGGGAGAGAGTGGGGTGACAGAATGGAAATGAAAAAGGCTTGGCAGTTGAAAAAGTTTGTGGGTCACTCTGTCTATAAGGAGAGATGAGCATGCCCATGACCTTCAGGGTCCTCGTAATGGCTGAATAATTTGGATGGAGCTTAACAGGGCCCATGGCTAGATCTTTAGATGGAAGTGCTCCTGCAATGTCAAGGGAGTTTCTAGGGAGCAATGATTCCCACCTTCAGCTGCATCTTAGAATCCTCTGGTGCTTTTAAAAACACTGGTGCCAAAGGGGATTTCAGGAGTTAAATAATGAAGGTAGAAAGTGGGGGAGGAGCACTAGAACCGATCATAATTGCACAACTCATTCTAAAGCTGATTCAGCCATGGGAGCAGTGGGGAGAGGGAATGCTCTAAGATAGATGTGGTGGTGAGTGTGAAATTCCCCTTGATGGGATTGAATGATCGAGCTACTCAATTATATGATATGTAAATTATGTGCCAATACAACTGTTGGAATAAAGATAAAAACACTGATGCCTGGTCCAAGCCAAAGAGATACTGCTTTTACTTATTTGAGAGAAATTAGATGTAGTTTTTCTGGGTCGAGGTAAAAATAGCACCAGGACATTTAAAAACACTGGTACCAGCTTCCATTGCTTTCCAGTTGATTCTGACTCGAGGAAAGAAGACTGTGCAGACAAGTTGCAGGTCTTGAGTTTCAGAAGTATATTGCGAGACCTTTCTTCCATGGATTAATGCTTCCCAATATTTGGTTACAGATTGCACACATGAATAGTGTCCATGACCTAGGGACTGAGGAAGCTTTACAGATGACTCCAAAGTGCAGTGGAGCTTGAAAACTACGGTGGGAAAGTTGAGAGTCCAGAGGATGTAGAAGCAATAGATCCCTGGTAAATAGAAATTAGACAGAAAAATATTGCCGTATTTTGACAACTTCTTTTGATTCAACCCAGCAGACTAAGGTTGTTTACAATCTGCAGTCTACTCTCGCTCACTCTGGTGGAAGGGTGGTTGTGAACTGTTGATCTCACAGATTTCAATTTACTGTGTAACCACTATAACACTAGAGCGTCTCTTTAGTCTGGTAGGATCTCCTAAAGTCTGCACTTGGTTCCTAGCCCATTCCAATTGTTTTTGTGGATTTCTTCTATCTAATGTGTGATGTATAAACAACCAATATCTTGACTAGATCTGAGGTAGCTTATTAAAATGATCATAATGAAACCTTCCCACATATGCACATAGATGTAGGACAGTTAAAACATAATTTAGGAAAGGGTCAGAAAATGCATGAGAAGAGGTCATTTAAATAATTAAGGATGAGATAATACTATAACTGAATATTGTTTAACTCCACATCTGTAGAAATTCAAGGAAAAAGTAGACTTTATCCTCACTGTGTTTAAAGATAGCGCATATTCATTTTTAGGGACAGCACAAGATTCTGCCCAGAGTCTATTGTGTTGCTTCTAATAACAAGAGCCTTGAATACAACGGAGATAAATGTTGTTTTTGTGGAAGATATGGCAATGAGTTCAAGATGATTACACAGAAGCTTGGTTGTAGAGTAAATTTTATGCCCGTGCTGTGGTGTGCTACGCTCTTGAGGGCCTCCCAGGATGCAGTGGAGGCCTCCACCCCAGTGGAAAGCAGTGGCGAGTATAGGTGCCCTGAGAAATGGGCATACTCTGTCGCACTCCTATTCAAAGCAGCTTGCTCTCCTTCCTGCCTATTGAAAGTTGTCATGCTTCTAGTATTTCTATATAGGGTAGTTCTTTTGACTCTAATTTCTCTTTTATTTTAGGGAAGACAATGGCATTGCGATGATAGTCCACATTGTTTTTTCTCTGCCCTCTCCCCACCTCAACAAAAGTGAGTTTGTGAGATTGTTTGCTGCCAGGGAAGAAGCCCCTGCACACCACCACAAAGTTGATTTCAATCAATTGAAAGCCATTTAATCAGCCTACAAACATTTTTTACATGGAACTGTGTCCTGTGCACGGGGCTCATCATGGAAATCTCCGTGTTTGTCCCAGGAAGCAGAGCAGAGTTAGGAAAAGTACTGACAAGTAATACCCATGCTAAGTGTGGGCCACAGGATGGACAAAATGGAGGGCAGGTAAGAGCAGAAGCTTCAAAGGGGAGTCGTGCCCCCATGCGAGATGGTGCAGTTGGGAAAGCGTTGCACAGGTAACCACGAGGTTGACAGTTCCAACCCACCAGCTGCTCCTCAGAGAACCAAGTGTCTGTCATTCCTCTCAAGACTTACAGCTTTGGAAACTTATACGCATTCTCCACGGTGTGTCCTACTGATGTAAGAGAGGCTGTCTTGGTTCGCTGATATCTGCACATCTAAAACAAACCCATCGTGACCAAGCCATGTAAGATGTTTTGGGGGCTTTCTGGTGGAAACTGACAGATTGTGATCTGTCCCAGTCAGAGTGGCGGGTGGGTTTGCTATTTGCAGGGGGTCTCCTAGGTGCCATCACTCCCACGCTGGCTTTGGGAAGAGGAGCCAAGGTTTTCTGACTGAGCGTGGAGGAGAAGGTGTGGTGAGAAGATGGTGCAGCCCCGCAGAACAGGGAAGTGCAGAGAACACGGGTGCCAGTAGGGCTGGCCGAGCAACCGGCTGGCTGGTTGTCTTACAGCGCTTTGGGACCAGCAGAACTGCCCTGCAGGGTGTCCAAGGCTGGTTCTTCCTCCATGGGTGTGGACTTACATCTCTAGACTTTTGTGGAGCAGCTGCGTTCTTTAAACACTGCATCACGAAGACGTCTCAAGTGTATTTTCCTGTACTCTTTATTTCACAAATATTACATGCCAGGTATGTGCCACGCCTGAGAGAGAGAGAGAGAGAGAGAGAGAGAGAGAGAGAGAGAGAGAGAGAGAGAGAAGACGACCACAACAAAACATTCGTCTCATGTCTATTTTTGTCAGCTTTGAACATTTGCAATGATCCTATTTGTCCCTTCTCCTCTGAGCCAAGTTTAACCCAATCTGCTCTTCTGGACCCTTTCAGCCAGGCTGGGAAGGGCTCAGAGAGCTCTTTGCCACAAGAAATCCTCCTCCCCATCTTAGCTCTCAGGACAACCACCAGAAAGCTAGAGAAAGAAGAGGAAGAAGAGGCAATAGGGATCGTTTTCTTCTAAGTTCTGTTATTTTTTCTTTCTTTTTTGAGGCCCTGGGGAAGGCGCTAATTTGTCTGATGCACTTGGGTTAGTTCAGTGCTCCCCAATCAGTGTGTCGAGGAAGGTGGCCAAGACCAGTGTCTGTCACTCAGATCCAGGCAGGGTGATAAGAGAACAGGAGAGGGACGGAGATGGATGAGTCTGGTGC
This sequence comes from Nesogale talazaci, assembly GCA_004026705.1. Classification (NCBI taxonomy): domain Eukaryota; kingdom Metazoa; phylum Chordata; class Mammalia; order Afrosoricida; family Tenrecidae; genus Nesogale; species Nesogale talazaci. The sequence continues at coordinate 65,104 of PVJH01002795.1, forward strand.
AGCATTCACGCTGGAGAGAATGGAAAATAAACTCCAAGCAATTCCCAGGGTTGCAGTCGACTGGACAGCTACAGGTCCTGCCCCAGCTGGCTGCCCTCCCCTCTGCCTCTCACTGTCCTCTCTGAGGCTCTCCCTGAAATCCCACAAGAGGTTCGGGGTGTGGGGAAATTCCCTGCCTCCCTCAGAGTCTGGTTCCTATTGTCTGTTGCCTACGCTTCCCCCTTTCCAGCACTCGGAGGAGATGGCGTTGTAATCATGGTCATAAGTATTATTAATGATAGCAGCTATGGCAATAAGCTGAGCCCAGGTCTCTGGCTTTGATGTCAATCGAGAAAAGGGAGGTTTTCATTTGTTTCAAATGGAAACAGATGCATATAGGCAGAGCTAGCAATAAGCAGAACCGTGGAGATGGTGGTTTTCGTTTGAGGGGTTCCCGGTCCCTCCCACAAGCTTCTCTTGAGGCGGACCAGTTACTTCCTCTAGTGATGAACAGGGAGCCACTCCCCGCCCCATGTCCTCAGCATCCAGGAGCCTCCAACTTTTGCTTGAAAATGGGAGAATGGGCAGGAAAAGGGCTTTCAGAGCGGGCCCACTCGGGAAGCGAGCGTCATCACCGTCTTTGTTCAGAGCAGGGGGCATTTTAGAGGTGGAGAAGAATAATTCTTCTGTACTGAGATCTCTTCCGCATGCCTGAAACTGCCTGCTCGGGAGAACCCGCTCCATCAGTCCATGCACTCGGGTGTGATTCGTAAGGGAACCCTTTGCCTTTCTGTAGCTTCCAACTCACAGCGAGCCTGTGCGTTTCAGACTAGAACTGTGGTCTGTAAGGCTTTCCACGGCTGTCATTGAAGGAAAGGAGACCTGCTGGTGCCGACAGGGGCGTCTTCAACTGTAGCGGTTGAGTTGACCGTTTGAGGCGACCCAGGAGTTCCTGGGGAGGGAGGTTCCGGGCCTCTTTCTGAAAGGTCAGCCTGGGAAGCACTACGCAATCATTCTGCTCTGCGCTCACCGGCTAAACATTGGGAACAACTCCCGTGTAACTAACAAAACTCATAGGGAAGTAGATCCCCAGGTCTTTTGTGATCTCTGGACTCAAAATGCCAACTTTGGGTTCACAACCAAGGAAAAATTTCTTGCACCACTCAGAGACATAATTCATACTTCCCCCAAACCAAACTCACTGCCATCCAGTGGATGTCAACCCTATAGGGCACTGTACATTTCTCAGACTGGAATTCTATTTTTTTAAAAAAAATCATTTTACTGGGGGCTTATACAACTATTATTACAATCCATACATCATCCATTGTGTCAAGCACATTTGTATATTTTTTGCTATCATCATTCTCATAACATTTGCTTTCTACTTGAGCCCTTGGTACCAGTTCCTCATTTCCCCACTCCCTTCCACCTTCCCTACTTTATGAGCCCTTTATAATTTTAAAATTATTGGGCTGAGCCCCGGTGGGGTAGTGGTTGTGTGTGGGACTGCGGCCCACTGGGATGGAGGTTCAATTCCAGCTCCACAGGAGCAAAGGCTGGGCCTCCTACTTCCACCACCAGAGGGCAGTGATGCCCCAAAATCAAAAACAACAACAAAAATTATTATTATTTTGTCATGTGTGATGTCTTTCTTCACCTACTTTTCTGTTGTTTGTCCCCCAGGGAGAGGGGTTATATACAGATTATGGTGATCCATTCTCCCTTTCTCTCCTACTTTCCCCTTACCTTCCTGGTATCGCTACTCTCATTATTGGTCCTGAGGGGTTTCTCTGTCCAGAATCCAGGGAAGACTATAATTCTTTATGGGAGTAACAAAACTCCTCTTTGTCCTGCAGACCAGCTAGTGGTTTAGAACAGCTGACATTGTAGTTAGCTGCCGAATGCAGACAACTTTCCACTTATTTTCTATCACTAGCATTTGTGAGATGGGCATTAAAGTCAGCTATCTCTGTATTCATTTTCTGTGTTCCATGTAGTTCACGGACTCTCACACACCCCAATCCCAACCCGCATCCCTGTTTGGAGCTTGAAAGGTTGATCACGGGGAGGATTCAAGAATCAATTCACAGTCAAGGTGGGAAGAGTTTTGAATGAGGGAGCACTTGCTCTCTGTGGGCTCAACACTCAAACTCACTGCCATTGAAGTAGTTCCGACCATGGCGAGTCTGTAGGGTATGGTAGAACTGCCCCAGTGGGTTTCAGAGCCTGTAACTCTTTATGGGAGTAGAAAGTTGTTTATTTCTAGTGTGTGACCATGAGGCCCCAGGGCTCCTTCTCTGGGACATGGAGTATAATAAACGTGATGGCGAGGTTCATATGGCTCCTCTTCCCCAAGCCTCATCATGTTCAGCCTCCCCTGATTCCAGTTTGAAATTTTCCCTCCTCCTCCACAATTGTCTCCTTCAGCTTCTTAGCTTCCAAAATGTGTCCTTAGGTTGCTGTACGGAGGCACAGATGGAAGCAGCTTAAGGTGCAGAAGTGATTGCCCCCTCACCTCTTCTGCCTTCATCTCCCCTCTCCAAATCCTTCTGGAAATGCTAAATGGTCTCCAAATGGGATTCAAGGGTCATTCATTTTTATGTTATTCTCCATCCTCTTGGGTTCTTCTAGGTCTGATTTCTTTTTGTCTGTCTGTTTTTTTTTGGGGGGGGGGGCATCACTGCCTCTGGTGGTCGTGGGCGCTACGCAGTGCTGCTTCTGAGAGCCGCTGCTGGATTTGAACCGCCAAGCCCATGGGCCGCAGTCCCACACTCACCCACTTACGCCACCCGGGTTCAGCCCCAGGTCTGATTTCTTGGTCACTCATCTAAAGGGCATCTGAATCGCTTCCTTCAAGACCTGCTCTCTGAAGTCTGATATCCAATGTCTGTGGTTGACTGCTGGCTCCATCACTTACTACCTTTGTAACCTAGGGTAAATCATGTAACCTCTGTGCCTTCATTGCTCTGTCTTTAAAATAGGAAGACTAATAGTGCTCTGTTTGGAGGCATCACCAACATGACACAGGTGAAATATGTTAATGATCCTGTACATGGAGTAAAACTCTTTAAGGCCCCCTAGCCTGCACTCATTGCTATTATTTGTTACCAAGAGAGGGAGATGCTGCTAAGCTGTGACGGTGCTGGTGCTAGTGGGGGTAGGACCTTGGGAGTGACTGAGAGTGTAAAGTTCAAGGTGATAAGCATAGGGTTGGGCTCCCATGCGTGGACTTTTTTTCCCTGGGGACTTATGGCAATGCCAGAGGTTGCTGAGAAGGAATTTGAACTTTATTGTTGCTTCCTGATTATATGTACATCTCTGCAGGATAAAAGATGGTAATCGCAGCTGGTTGGTTTAGGAGAAAATTTCCTCATTCACAATAATTCCTTGAACTTAGAAATATTTACCTTGGACATGGCATGTAGTTTTATCTGCCCAGGCAGTCATAGATTGAAATATAAAAAGTCCAGACATGCAGAGAAAAAGAGGGCTCAGACACAGTTTAAAATATTATTTAAACTTTATGTTGTATTTATACATCTAATTCATTTCTATTAACTACCAGGATACTTATCATAAAATAATTAGAATCTCAAGATGAAAACCAAAATGGCCACAATTTTAATTAAAGCATCTCATAGGGAATTAGGCTGCATAATGAGAAGCAGCCCGGGGCAGTGAAGAAGAGGCTTCTGAAGCCAGGAGGCTAGAGGTTCCATCATCAACTCATGGATCCTTGGTCAAGCTATCCTACAGAGTCTAATACCATGGCTTTTATTAGTAAACAGAGGGGGTTGCACCCCTCTTTTATACAGAGTGGAATACAGAATACTTTTTACTCCTCTCTAAAGGATATCTTGTAGAGAATCCTAATATAAAAAGAGTTTAAAATTAGCCTATACCTCCAACCCCCTCCCTACACCAGTCAAGTCTCTTAGTGTTCTATATTCTATCACACCAAAGCCCCCAGGCACCATGGAACACAGAATTCCAAATTGGCTTTGGGGATCTTTAAGTTTCCCTTCAGCCATAACATTCTATGATACTGATTCTAATATGTCCCTGTTCTGCATTTCAAAATCCAGTGTCCCCTTTGTATTTTATGCAAAGACATTTGTTTTTAAAGCACCCATAGAGATAGATTTTAAAAAAAGAAAAGAGAATAAGAGTCTTTCCCCCTCTGAAAAGATTATCTCCCCTCCCTCCCATCTTCCTCCCTCCCTTTCTTTCTTCTCACTTCTATTTTTGATCTCCAAAGCTCTAGTTGGGAATTTTGACCCCAGACTTCACAAACACTACTGTTCCTTAAGGTGACTCTAACTTAGAGAATTCTTATCAAAACTCTCCTTTGCTCAAAGTTCTCTCAGTTTCTAATTTCCAATTTCAGATTTCCCTTCCTTGAGAAACAACTTGGAAGTTCTCCAGCAATTGGTTTCAGTATGCAATTGACTAAGGCTATACATCCAGAAAAACATGGTAGCATCTTTCTCATCTCCTCGGGTGTTGTCCCTGGCTAAATTCTGATGTTCAAAGGTCATTCTGAAGAGAATTTGATGGTTCATTAATGAGACTGAGAATACACAAGATTTAAACGCAAATGACCTGCATGATGATGCACTACTTAGATAATAAATCACCATCTGGTCTGGTCTGTTCTCTTTCCCTCCATTTCTGCTGTATCTTTCTTTTCCTTTGGACCCATCAAAGGAGACTGCAATTGCAGGTAAGGTCTATTGTTGCTGTGAACCTCTGAGTTAATTCTGACTCCTAGGGACTCCATGTGACAGAGTAGAAGTTCTTGGTAATGATCTTTACGGAAGCAGATTGCTAGGTGCCCTTTTTCTCACAATGCCACTGGTAGATTTGAACTGCCAACCTTCACATAGGGTACTATTCAAGGAGCTATCTAGTAGTTGAAAGTATTTTTAAATATTTCAATGAAGAATACTTTTAGGTGCTGTCCACAGTTATTTTATAATCCCTAGAAATTCTTTTTGAAAAGCAAGATTAGAATGTACACACCATAAGCATTCATGCACACACAATTTAAATAGCTACTATACTTTACCAGTTTTCTTCTTAATGGTCACTTTCTCTTCATTCAATGTCATATCTGCTTTCTTTAAAATGATCTGCTAAGGTGATAATTCCTCCCCTATTTCATACCAATGAGGGAATAGTCTTTGTGTCAAATAATAGAATTGTAATTCAAAATTGGATCCTGTTATAAACTCTTACTTCAATTGCTTTTAACAATCTGTAAATTCCCCCCTTGGGGCTGCTTAACTGCAGTGTGCTCAATTGCCCAAATGTGGATTTGACAAGGAAGGGGATTGGGGCATCAGGGGTGCATTCATGAACATATTTTCCTGTCTATATGCAGCTGTATTTGAATATTAATACTGCTGTTTTTTTAAAGTAACAGTAAATATGGGTTGTTTTGAAATGCTCAGTCTTCTTTTTTTTTTTTTAATCACTTCATTTGGGACTCATACACCTCTTATCACGATCAATGCATACATCTATTGTATGGAGGCCACATTTGTATGTTTTTTGCCATCATCATTCTCAAATCATTCTTCTTCTACTTAGGCCCTTGGTGTCAGCTCCGCCTGTATCCCCTCCCTCCCCACTCTCCCCCACCTTCATGAACCCTTAGTAATTTACAAACTTTCATTATTTTGCCATATTGTATACTGTTCGATGTGTCCCTTCACCCACTTCCCTATTGTCTGTACCCCAGGGAGAAAGTTATATGTAGATCAATGCAATTGGTTCCTCCTTTCTACTCCACCTTCTCTCCACTCTCCAGGTATCACCCCTCTCACCACTGGTCCTGAAGGGATCATCTCTCTTGAAGTCTCCATGTTTCCAGCTCCAGTGTACATCCCTTGGTCTAGCTGGATTTGTAAGGTAGACCTGGGATCATGTTAGTGGGTGGGAGGAAACATTTAAGAACTAGAAGAAAGCTACATATTTCACTGTTGCTACACGGTACCTCTACTGGCTCATCTCCTCCCTGCAACTCCTCTGTAAGGGGATGTCGCTTCACCAACTGATGGATTCAGGTCCCCAATCTGTACTCCCCCACATTTATAGTGATATCATTTTTAGTTCTTTGATGCCTGATATCTGATCCCTTTGATACCTCATCATCACACAGGCTGGTGTGCTGACTCCATGTGGGCTTTGTTGCTTTTGAACTAGATGGCTGCTTATTTACTTTCAAGCCTTTAAGACCCCAGATACTATATCTTTTGATAGATGGAAATGTCCAGTATTCTAAAGGGCTCAGTTCCTAGTGAGGAAAACATTACACAAGACCATATGATGCTTTTCAGTGATCAGAAAAAGGTGCTGTCCCTTGAAGAAGAAAATATCCTTCAACCAGGAAATAGATAATGGTGGTGAGTAGAGTCTGAATTTGAGCTCCTATATACCCACTGCAGAGATTCTTGATCATAAGTAACCATATACAGTGGCTTTTTGCTGCTGATGATTTGGTAAATCATCTGTTACAGTTCCAAAGAAGGGTGAGGTAAAAATACATAAAAGTTTTAATGGTTTCATCTTCCCCACTATGTCCAAGGCCAAAGCTGTCCCCTGGCAGCTTCCATCCTATCTAGCCCAGCATCCTAGTCTACCAGAAATTTTCTCTGATAGTCTCTAAATGCTCAGTCAAAAGGAAAAAAAAGAATCTATTGTGACCTGAATGAAGATTTACAGAGCAGATCATTAGTTTTACATTCAACAATTCCTACACATTTGGTTTCCTCTCATTCATTGCAATCCCCTCAATGTAGCATATCAATTCCTTTCTGTGTTTGCAGTTTCTATCACTTTCCTAATCCTTCTGAACTCTGTCCTTGTGTAGATGCTATCTTTTTGTTTTCAAATGTTTGACTAGTCTGAGATGTGCCTCCCTCACATGTTACTTTTCAGCACATGGACTTGTTTATTGTTTAGCTAAAGATTGAGCTTTGATGGTGAGTTTACTTCCATATCTGAAGGGGGAATAAGGCCCATAGCCCCAGGGTTCCATCAATATCTATCCGATCAGTAAGACTGACCTCTCCTGTGATGTTAAATTCTGTTCCACATATTCTCCCATGCTTTTTCTGGATCTGCGAATCTCTCCCTTTCAGAGCAGCTGGAAAAGGTAGCCAGGCACCATCTAGTTCTGACTTCCAGGCCATGGAGACTGATATTCTTATTGCCCAGTAGTCCACTGGACTAATTTTTCCCATGCATTTTTGATTTTCATAACTCTTCTTTTCTCTCAACAGGGGAAAATCAACAGTGGCACCTCAGACGGCCACTCACAACTTTTAAAACCCCAGCCACTACTCACCAAAGTAGGATTTGTGTTTTTGAACTACATTATGCCAATTGACTCCGATTTCCCTCAAGACTATCAAGCTCCACTTGTGACACATTTTTCTTCATTGTTCTTCTCGGACTCTGCCTTTCAGGCCAACCTCCTGACACTAAGACAGCTCTGGAGAATTATGCATATATTCCCTTTTCAATGAAAATATTAAAATTATTAGTTGTGTTCTACAAGTGAACCCAGACCATCTGTTACCAAATTGATTCCAATAGTTGGCAATTCTGTATGTGTCAGAGTAGAACTGTGATCAGGAGGGTTTCCAAAGACTGGTTTTTCTACAGTGCTATTGTTGGGTGCCACCACGTTGCTTCTGACTCATCACAGCTGTACGTAAACAAAACCAAACTTTGCCTGCTTGTGTGTTTGAGCCCATTGTTGAAGCCACTTTCTCAGTCCATCTCATAGAAGGTCTTTCACTCATTTTTTCCCCCCAATGTCTTTCTACTTTCCCAAGCATGCATTCCTTCTCCAGGAATTGGTCCATCTTAAAAAATGTTCACAGTAAGCTAGACAATGCCAACCACCCAAACTCTGCCTGTTACTTTCTCCAAGACACATTTGTTCATTCTTCTGCAGGGTTTGTCTACTTTGGAATATACTTTACCAACCCTATAATTTAGATGTATGAATTCGTTGTCATTCTTTGTTGTTTGTCATTCAGTGTCTGCATTCATAGAGGCACTGGGAATACAATGGTTCTGTTCCATTATGTCTTGTCCTCAAGCAACTTCTTTGCTCTTTAACACTTTAAAGTGGTCTTAGTATATGTGCTGCCGAAGCAAGCACTTTGAAGAGATTTTTGGAGCTAGTTTTCCCTCTGCAATACGCTGATTGCTTCAGGGACTGTTGACTGTGGATTTAAGTAAAATGAAATATTTGACAGCTTGAATCTTTTATCATTTATAATGATGCTGAGTGTTGGCCCCGTTGTGTGGAATTTTTGTTTTCTTTTAATTGAAGAGTAGTCCATACTGGAGTTGCAGCCTTTGATCATCATCAGTAAGTGCTTTAAGTCATCCTCACTTTGAGCAAGCAAGTTTATGCCATCTGTATAAGTGTGCTTTATTTTAACTCTGGTCCTGAGTTCATGTTGCCTCTTAGCTTATTTGCTAAGCTTACAGACTAAATAAATATGGTGAAAGGATCCCATTCTGGTGCCCAATTTTAAATCTGATAACATACTTTCCTTCTTTTTGAACAGATATGTATAGAAGTTTCACATGAGCGAAACTAAGTGTCCTGAAATTCCCATTCTTAAAAAATATTATCCATTTTTTTTTACCACACACAAAGTTGAACATCTTTGCACTGTCAATAAAACCCTGTCACACAACTTTCTGGTATCCTCTGCTTTTAGTCACAATCCATCTGATATCAGCAATGATATCCCTGGTACCATATTCTCTTTTGAATCTGGCCTGAAATTCTGGCAGTTCCCTGTCAAAGTATGACAGTAGCTGTTTTTCAATCATCTTCCATCAAATTAGTTTATATGTGATATCAATAATTGTTCAATAATTTCTTTGTATTTTTGGATCATCTTTCTTGGGAAAGTGTTCACAAATATAGACCTCTTACGTTGGTCATGTAGCTGTCTTCCAAATGTACTGGCATATGTGTAGTATTAAAACTGTCTTCCTGCATATTTACAGTATTAAAGCTGGAAAGTCCTTCCAGCTTTGTATTCATTTCTCACATAATCTCAGTTGGTATTCTATCAACTACTAGAAACTCGTTTTTCACTAATGCTCTCCATGCAGCTTGGACATCATCTTTTAATACAGTCACTCTTGATCATTTGCTATCTCCTGAATATTTGAGTTCCAATCAATTCTTTTTTGGTATAGGAGCTCTTTTATTCTGCCCCTCTTCTTTCCATACTCCAGACATCATTGAAGCTTTTGTTTGTAGAATCCTGCAGTATTGTATCTCTGTGTGTGGTGGTCATGTATTCGAGATGTCAATTTCATGATTGAGATGTAGGGATGGAGTCTAGCATGTTAATCTGGGGATAACCACTGAATAGCCAATGAGGCCTCTGTGTGGGCATGGTTTCTCCTGAGAATTCTGGGAAATCTCACGATATTTCCTTATGGAGATGAGAGGCCATCTTCCCACTTGTTGGGAGTCAGTCTCTGAGATGACGATCTAGGGACAAGACAAGATGGCAGTGTCTGAGGAAGAGGAAGAGCCAGAGGAGAAGCCACACAGCCTTACCCTGATGGAACCAGACCTCTGAAGCTGAAAAAGCCACAGAGATTCCTGATGATGGACCCTGATGATGGAAACAAGCCATGAGGGGACCCCCACCAGTGCCGGGACTCTGCACCCACTGGCCTGTTACTTCATGAGTCAGAAGGAGACTTTATAGACTGGTATCAGGCATATGGGCTAATATTGGACTTATGACTTTGAACTAGACTGGGTTGGGATGTTTTCTCAATGTTCCATTTCTCTTGTATGTAAACCTTTCCCTTATATCCATATGCGTGTCTATGAATTTGTTTCTCTAGTCTACCTGGACTAACACACCATGCCTAAAGTGTTTTCTTCATGTGCTTCATCTTTGTTTCTTACCTTTTGGTTTTCTGACTCTAGAGTTTCACACGTTTTATTGCAGTGCTTGTACCTTGTCTTCTGGAGTGTCCTTGAAATTCTCTGGTCAGTTTTTTCAGTTCATCATTTCCTCCTCCAAACCTCCATACCTCCTCCATACTTTGAACTTAAGAGCAAATGTCAGAGTTTCTCCTGAGACCCATTTTAGTCATTTATTTTTTTCCTGTCTTAGAAATGGCCTTCTCTTTTCTTCATGTATACATCCTTGATATCATCCCACAACTCTTCTGGCCTTTAGTCATTAGTGAGCACTGCATCAAATCTATTCTTGGTCTCTAAATTCAAGCGGGGTATGACTCTCATGCTTTGACTCTCATGGGCTTCTTTCAATTTTTTTATAAGTAACGTGCTAACTACAGAAAAAATAAAAACATACAATAAATATAACTCACTGCCATCAAAATGATTCTGACTCATAGAAACCCTTCTGAAGCATGGTGGTTACACATTGAAATTCCAAGGTCATCAGTTCAAAACCACCAGCCACTCTGAAGGAGAAAGGTAAGTCTTTCTACTTCTGGGAAGAGTTACAATCTCAGAAACCCACAGGGGAAGTTCTTTACAGTCCTATAGAATCTCTGTGTCTAAATGGACTCGATGACAGTGAGTCTTTTTGGGATGTGGGGTGGGGAGGGTAAATATAAATATTAACTGAGGCAGACAGCTTCTTCCTTCTCCCTCAGAGTGGCTGGTGAGGTTGAACTGTTGACGTTGTTGGTAGCAGTCCCACACTTAACCGGTGGTGCCACTATGATAAACCTATTAGACTTGGTTGATAAGAAACTATTACTATCAATAGTTTGCTATATCCTTTTGACCTTCTTATATATTGATCTGAGTGAATTCCTTCCTATTCCTAGCAACCCTTTAGGACAGAGGAGAGCTGACTCCATGGATTTTCAGGAATGTAACTCTTTATGGAAGTGGCAAGTCTCTTCTTTCAGAGGGACGGGTGGTTTGAACTGCTTACTTACTGGTTACCACCACATTATGTAACACCACCTGACTTCCTTATTTGGATATAGGGGTCATCACTTTACATATCTTCCAACGGAAATGCCTGCTTACTTTTTTATTCTCTTTTATCCTTCCAAACATTCTTTTGGATAAAAAAGAGATCCCAGGCTAAATTTAGCCATAGAACATTCGAAAAGGACTATCTATTGGCTCATTTCCCCTTTTGCACATCATTTCAACAAATGTATTTATTTTCAAATCTGTTGTCTAGACTTACCATACTGAATTTACACTGTGGCCCAGGCTTCATAAAATGGAACACAGATCTTTTCAAGTTCATTAAATAAAATATGTTCTCTCAAAAGTGAGCTGGATTCATGGGGTTAGACTTTGACACATGGAAGCATAACCGCCACAGACAAATAAAAATAGGACTCATGCTACTTTTCTTCAAGGTGTGTTTTGGCTATCAACTTTCACTTCACAATAACTGGATCAATACCTCTCTTTTGCCTACATCACATTAATTGAGCACTACTCTTAGACTCCTATGGTATTGATCCCAGTCAGTTAAATTTTGGAAAGTACTTATTTGAAGTCTGAGAAATAAGAAAGTAGAGAATTGTATTGTTGTATTAACTTCATTCCTAGTGGTTTATGTTTTAATAATTGCATCTGTCTAGTTGGCTTTCATTACTTGTAGCTCTTAAAAACATAGTGCCAGGAATGTGTTTAAATTTTTATTGGTTTCCTTTGGAAGTAGCCTCAGGATGCTTCATAATAGGGATGGTAGCTGAAAACTGCAACGTAGCTTTCCTTTGAAATTTCCAGCAAAATAAATAAATGAATGAGTAGAGTGAGAAAAGAGGAGAGAGGAACAAAGAAACAAAAATGCCAATTACTTTCAGAGAGAGAACAATTTTTCATTATGTTACAATAATTCTTCTGAAAACATGGTAAGCGAAAAACAATGTTCATATAAAGTGTGTGTTTCACACACAGAGCCCCAATGATTCCATCAAGTTAGAGTTGGATTGCTACAGTAAGGTTGGTAGTTCAAACTCTCCAGCTGCTCTGCAAAAGAAAGGCGAGGTGACTCTGTTCTAATTACGAGGCACAACCTCAGAAATTCTGCATTTGGTCATTGTGAGTTGGGATCAAATCAATGGTAGGAGGTGGCTGAGTAGATGAAGTGGTGGGCTGCTAGCCTCATGGTCAAAACACCAGTTGTTCCTGGGAGAAAGACAGACTTTCTTGTCGGGTTAAGAGTTTCCACCTCAGAGATCCACAGGGGCAGTTCTACCTACCTCACAGGATAACTATGAGTCAGAATCAATGGCAGTAGGTATACGAGTGTCACTTTATGTAGAGAGATGCTCAAAAGACTGTACATGAATATAGTTGTGGGTGCCATCAAGTCAGTTCTGACTCATAGGTACTAGGTACAACAGAATGAAACACTGTTGGGACGCCTGCCTTCCTGGCAATTGTTCTTATGCTTGGGCCCATTGTTGTCGCCACTGTGTCAATCCATCTTGTTGGGAGGCTTCTTCTGCTTTAAGGCTTCTCTATTTTACCAAGCATAATGCCCTTTCTGGTGCTGGTCTCTTCAGATGACATGTCCAAAGTACATGAAATGAAGTCTTCCCACACACACCTATGTTTCTAGACATAGAAGGGCTCATTTATATTTATATGTCTTATCCTTCTATCTCTATCTATCTATCTCTCTATCTATCTATCATCTATCATCTATCAATTATTGAATGAAGGAACTCTGCTCGTGCAGTGGGTTAAGTAATGATTTAATAATAATATAGTACACTTTCATTAACCACTATATAACCACTTATTAGCATAACAAAAAGATCATTTCTGAAAGGGTAATGACACAAACAGGAGGACAGGAAAAAAGGGGATATAGGACAAATGTGTTCATGGTGAAAACTTGAGATTACACTGACTATTTTGTTGTTCTTACAAATCAATTCCTGAAAACCCTTAATTGCATCGAAATAAGCACTCAAACTCACTGCCATTGAGTTGATTCAACTCATAGCAGCTCTAGAGCACAGAGTAGAATTGCTCCTGTGGATTTCTGAGACCCAAAAGCCTCATGTTACCTTAGACAAATATGTTTTGTCAACTGTCTTCACTGTTCCCAGTAAAGACAGTATGTGTGTATGTGTATATGATGGAGAATGTTGGTCTTCTCAACCCAATTAAAATTTAACACTCATCTTTTTTTAGCTGACATCCTCATTTTGGGGGAAAGACTGAGGAAACACAATGCACAGATGCTCTTTACAAAATAAAGATATTTCCTCTCTTCTTTAACTTGGGTTTGACACAGCTGCTAATAGCTCACACAAAAGCACTGGGGATGCACTTTAAGAAGGCAGTGTTCTGAAATCTCCATGAAAAACCTCCTTACCAGTTTATTTATATTTATTTTTTTCCTAAAGATATGTTCTCGATGCTGGCAAATTGGTCTGCTTCTTAAGATTCATGTTGGTGTTTCTCTGATGGCCTCTATTACCCAATTTAAATACACAATAGTAAGAAGGTTTGAACATCCCATGTTAATCCAGCATCAGAGACCTCGGTTTGGCTGTTTGTTAAAAGAAAATTGTACCTGTTATGAGCTGGAAAGGAGCACACGGTTGCTGTTACTGCGTTACCAAATTGATTTCTAACTCACTAGTTTCAAAATGAAAATTGAAATGCTCTTGCTTTTTTGGGGGTGGGGTGGGGAATTTGCTTTACTTAGCACTAAGTGGGTATCATTTCTTGTGATTACAGAAAAATGCATCATAACTTTTGATTACACTGCTATTAAGGATGCACAGTAGCAATTGCTGGCACTCGTAAAGTGCTGATGATGGGTTCTGTGTAAGTCATTTTTACTTGGAACAGAGTGGAGGAGGAAGATACACATGAAGTTACTTAAAGCATGACTTACATGTTGAACTCATTCACCTGAGAACAGAAGGAACTGAAAAGGAAGAGGCTTTGTCAATGGATTATCTCTCCACTTTAGCCCTAGTCTCAGCTACGAACTCACTATACACATACCAAGTCGCTCCATTAGCCACTCTGATATTTGTTCTCATTCAGTTAGTAAACATGTACAGAGTCCTCACTATACATAAGACACTAGCTAAAATATTTGGTCAAAGTGAAGGAAATGCCCTATTTTGAAGGAGTTGATAATTTAATTGAAAAAAGGTCATATAATTTAACTAAACAATTTAAACTAGATTAAGGATGGGAAGTTGAATCTTTAACTATTAAGAAAGGCAACAGCCTGGGATTCTGAAGAATTCGTTCTCTCCTCTCATTAGGTTATAAAAATCATGAAACAAGTGTTGTTTCCTGCATTTTCTTGATCACAAAGGAGATAATAGTCAACCCTCAGTAAGTCATCATTGCACACATGAATATGTCACACTGTCCTGTGTTACTACCAGCTCACACTGGCCTAAAAATGTTTACCTCTCTTCCAAAAGCCGTATTCAGTGATATCGTTTTGGCATCTTGAAACTGATCATGGTGGAAACATTTACACAGCATAACTCAGAAAACATAACTAAACAAAGAGTTTCCTCCCCAATAGTTGATTGTTAATTAGTGATCAGAGAGGCCTCTCATTTTCTTATGTTCAATTATGGGGGAGAGAGAGAGAGAGAGAGAGAGAGAGAGAGAGAGAGAGAATAATACATATTAATTTTACAAATGAAACTCTTTTCTTCCTACAGCATACTCACTTTGTGAACTAGGCAGCCACTAGAAAGCCTCCTTTTGTCTCTTGACACAAATAAAACTGAACCAACTTTTTATTTTTCAGCTTTACTGTTAAAATGGTTACCTCTTCAATCGGAGACTATAAAAATCTCATGGAATTGTTCACCGAGGAAAAGTAAGTTGAACAATCTTTCTCAATTCTGGCCTTGCCAATCTTGTGTGTTCTTCTTCGTCTTCCGGAGACAGCCAGAGACTTCTAGCTACAGCAATGGAAGACAGTGCCTAAGAAGATGCAGCCTCTGTTTGCATGTGTGTTTGGAAATCTTGAGTTATGAAAGTGAATGTTCTGACTTCTGCATTTTGCCCAATTAAAAGTCCTTGCCCTTTTTCTTGATGTTGAAGAAGTTACCAAAGGTGGAGAAAGGCGGCATGCTAAGCAGAGAGGAGGGCATGGACACAGAGATGGAAAGGCATGGCTTCATGGCATTAACACATTTTGCGGCGATGGCTAACGAAGGGCCTTAAGTCAAGACTGACGGATTTGTCTTTGGGTTGGCAGCAAGGAGTTGATGAAAGCCATCTGGTTAGATTTCTCCTTCAATGAGATGATGATTAGGAGTGCCAGAGTGGTTTGGGTAGAGTACAGAGAACCTGGAGGCAAAGTGGCAAATAACTAGTCAAGGCAAAAGGCAGTAAGCCTCTGTGTTTAGGTGAGTCTAGTGGGTTTGTGGGTGGGGGGATGTATTTTAGAATTGAAAACTCACTTGGGAACTTACGGAATGTGGGAAGTGAGAGAGACATTGCTAAATGTGCCACCAGATTTTAAAATTGTTTGACTCAAAAAATAATTATTCCCTTAGTAAAAGCACAATTAAAAGGAAATTCAAAACATTACTTTTATGGGAGACAATATATCCAACATATATCCTGAAACTTTCCGCTTTTTTTCAGCTCAGATAGACGGAAAGATAAAACGTTCCCTTCCCAGATCCTCTTGCTGGTCAGTGGTTCTCAGCCTTCCTAATGCCACGACCCTTGAATTCCACAATTCCTCATGTGATGTTGATCCCCAACCACAAAATTATCTTCACTGTTACTTCATAAGTGTCATTTTACTACTATTATGAATTGGGTGACCCCCGGGAAAGGGTCATTCAACACCCAATGGGGTCACGGCCCAGGCTGAGAACCACTGCCTTCTGGTATATGACAGGGTACTGACCAATGAAACATAAATGGAGATCTGTTATGATTTCTGGCCAAAGTCATTTTTTTTGCTCCTGGTATAAATACTAATCCTTTGAACTTTTGTTATTTCTTTTTCTTGGAAATCAGCTATACTAGTCAGAACAATGACTACCATCCTGGGTTTATGAGATAAAAGGGAAGTGTATTACAGAGATCTCAATCCTGGTATCCTTAAAGCCAGTTTTGCCTTCCTGTGTATGGATTTTTTGTTGCTGAAAAGAAAACAACTGCAACTTTAGTTAGGTTTCCTTTTACCTCTAATTGACTGGATGCTTTCTAAGTAATATAACAGCTCACGGTGATGAGTTTGGATTTAGTCTTATGAGAATAATCCCAGGATATTCAGGTGGAAAGTTTCATTGTTCATATGAAAATGGAGACCTGATTGTATATCAAAATTACTTGAAGGATTAGAAAATTAAAGATAAAGTAAAAAGCCTGGGCTCAGATCTGGCTAATTGAATCAGAATCTGTGAGGAATGGAGTCCAAGTGTCTCTGATGATTGGCAGTTTGAGAAGCTCTGATTGGGAGAGGGTATCTTTTCTAGATATGGAGAGTCATGCCCAGATATGGAGAGTCATGCTTCCAATAGTTGGATCTGGATAATAGATGAAAAATGTAATGGAGAGGGCAGATAGAGGAGAAAAGTTGGATTTTGAATTAAACATTAGGAATAAGATTGTCAGGGAAAGAGGAGCAGTGGAGAACCAAAGAAAGTGTATCTGAGAAGGAAATAATACTAGTAATAAAATAGCTGTGAGGTCAGCTAATTACCTCCCCAAGGATTCCATAAAAACCAAGTGTTTGGTCCAGGCTTGTCTGACTATAAGTTAGTTCTCCATTAAGGAATTTCTATTTCAAAAATCCAATGCTATTTCTTTATCCATTTTATTGTCTTTGAAATTTTGTTGTAGGCTTGACCAACTCTCATCAGCATGTCTTAAAATTCTTCTCCTTTGGCTTCAATTATCCAGCTGAACACTGGCTTGGCTTTACTTTAATAATAGAGACATTTAGTGGCTCTTTGTTCCAAGCACAAGTTTAAATGTTAACCCATATAATTCTAACAATAGCCCCATAAGGTATTATTTTGCTAAGCTGGTCAGTGGATGAACTAGGATTTAAACCGATAGTGTTGTTCTGGAGTCTGTGTTCTAAGATATGATGCTTAAAAATAAGGCTTCAGATTCATTTAGTTCTGAGCCACCAACTTAACTGCTATTAGTGTGTGACCTAAGAAGAATCACTGAACTTCAAAGAATTAGGGATATGTGAAGGTTCAGAAAGTCCAGGATCCTTTTCTGTACACTTATATTTCTTTAGAGAACTAGGAGGTAAAATCAAGCGAGGAGAAATTCCAGGGTGGAAATTTGAGGAGCATTTTAAATAGTTACTGAAGGGACTTACATACAGGGAGACACAAACTTTTCTAGGTATGGTGAGGGGTGGGTGGCTAAGGCTGGGGAATATAATTTGTGGCACCCCTATGAATGACTGTGGGGCTTTCTCCATCAGAGCTTGAAGGTCTAAGTTTAAGAGCAGAGGAGGCATGTAGTTGGATTGATTTACCACTAGATGATTAAGGGTCGAGGAAAGACAAAAGGCAGGAGAAAGGTAGATATTGTAAATCATGTGTTATGGACCAGATGACTAAGGAAATAAAATCAAGAACAGCCTCCACCCCAAACCAAAAAACCAAATCCAGTTTCAGCAGGTCAATTCTGACTCTTGGTGACCCTAAATAAGGTTACTAGTACTGTAAAATCTTTATGAGGGCAGACAGGTTCATTTTTCTTTATTAGAGTGGCTGGTGGGTTTAAACTCTCAACCTTGTGGCTAGCAGTTCAACACTTACCTAACACCATCATCAGGACTCCTCAAAATTCAGAATAGGCATGTAAATTTGGGGAAAATTAGCATCAATGAAATCATAATCTAGATGAGATCTGAACAATTTAATGCATGTTGGTGAGTTGGAGAGAGACAACTGGGTGGTAATGATTAATGCAGTTGTGTGTGTACTTGTGAAGGGGTGGGGCAGAGTCCTTTTCACTAAGGGTAGTCACCTGGTAGAGCAGTTCTAGGTGATAATAAAGTCCAGGTGTGGCCATTTGTGTGAATGGCCCCTGTGGAATGAAACATGAGTGGAGGTGAAAAGGGAGGAAACTATGTCAAAGTTGATGACTGGTTCTCACTGCAGTCACCCAGGATGCTAATGAAATCTGAATAGTAGCCGTCAACTCAATGTCAATAACAAGGCTTTCAGTCCACGCCCAAAGTATATAAAATGAAGAGGTTGCCTAGAAAGTGAGTAGGAGATAATGAAGCAAAGGGTAAAGGAAATAGCCAGATGTTTTAAAAGTGAGGATAACATGTTTGGAAGAGGGAGCTCACCTTGTAACTCTGAAATAGAAGAGGGGAAAGTGAGCATGAGAATGAGAAAGTACAGAAGGATTTGACATGGTAAGGAACTCAGTAGATGTATCATTCATGTTTATAGATAGAAACACTCTCAACCCTCTGCAATCTAATTAACTTGGGCTCACCGGGACCTTATGTAGGATTTCTGAAACTCTAAATTTTTGTGAAAGCCTCATATTTCTCCTCAGGAGTTGTCATTGGATTAGCAATACCCAACCCCTAGCACTGTCAGAGTTCCGTAGAAAGGCATTGGCATCCCTTAATTCAAATTCCTTGTTTCACATGGTGAAACTGAGATTCAGAGTGAGCCAGAAGTTCTAAAGTCATAAGGGAAAGCTGATGAAGTGCAGGATATGCGTTGGACTGTTAGCTGCAAGATTGTCTTTCAAAACCCACCAACCGTTCTGAAGCAGCAAGATGAGGCTACGAGGCTGCTAGCTCCTTTAAATATCTACAGTCTCATATACTCTACGTAGGCTTAATATGAGTTCAAGTCTACTCAATGGTAATGGGTTAACAAAATCTGGGTTTACTAATTTGTTGGTAATCTATGAGATATTTATCGGGAAACTGAGCACCACTATTTAGGGATACTAAGATGAATAGGCGTCAACCCACTTCCCTAAAAAGCTCACAGCATTGTGAGGTAAGATGGGCTATGTTGGACAAATAATTGCAGTGCAGTTGTGTTAAAAAGTAGGAGAGGTCCTTATCTGAGGGAGGGAGGACAGTTGTGTAATTGTGGTATGGACTTATAGTAAAGTCTTTTGTTTAGAGCTAGGCTAAGGTGTTTTTATGAGTTGTCATGGAGTTGATTCTGACCCATAGCAACCCTAAGCATGACAGAATGAAACACTGCCTGCCCAGTGCCATCCTCCCAATGTTTCCTGTGCCTGAGTCCATTGTTACAGCCACTGCGTCTATCCAGCTTGTTGAGGGCCTTCCTCTTTGACCCTGTCCCTCTACTTTACCAAACATGCTGTATTCCAAGGACTGGTTTTTCCTGACTACATGCTCAAAGTATGTAAAATGAAGTAGGCTATAATATGTTTAAAAACTCAACACAAAAATGTTTCTTCTTTCAGACTTATGCAACACCCAGCGAGGGAGAGAATTTGACACATAGCCCCTAAATGTATTTCCTTCAGGTCTCACTCTATCCCTCTTAATTTGCATATGTGTAATTGACAGTCTTGGACTGGGGCAGAATACCACCCTTGGGGACAATTTCCTAAAGCAGGTCAGGAACATTCAAATTGATCTCTTCCTGTAAATCTATCAACCATTGACAGCAGAGAGAATTAAGGGTGTTCTTTTCCACAAAGAAGGGGGCTAAGTCGTCCACTTAGAGTGGGAATATCCCATCGTATAGGAGAACTGGAGAACTGGTGGTTATGAGAAACACCAGAAATGGCCCTCTTGATGTTTTGAATGAGAGAACCAAGAGCAGAAAATACTGTTATGGTTGAATTGATATCTGTAGCCGTGTTTAGTCTTTCAGTCAGTCTAGTCTGGGATGATGCTCATGGATCTCATGGTACCCTAAAGAAGGGGTAGAGTGATGAGTTGGAGTCCTTCATGTTTGCAGATGATCAAAGTTATTTAGTTCCAAAGAACACTTGAAATCACCAAATCTCTGTTTACTCTCCCAGAATTATTTTTCAGTTTTGTGGGTGGGAGTGCTCTAAAAGTGGGTAAATTTAGTTGACTAGGAAATGTTTTAAGAAACAGAGAGGAGGGGAGATAGATGGAAAGTAGAAATTTATTAATTTTATAAGAAAATCAGAATAATAGTGACTGGAAGACCACTTTTTATAGGAGACTGCTTTTTAGTTTTTATTTTTTCCTATTAGATTGGCTATTTGGGTGATGGACTCTTTTGAGTCATCTTTTGTCTGCAATCCCGTTTCTCTTTAGTTCTCTGTGAAACATTGACTTTTCCCAAGTTATGTGGACAGTTGTGTTCCAGAGGCTCCGTCAGGATGATCACTGATTGGAGGTGTTTGAGAGCTTGGAGAGGGTTTGCGGGACTTTTCCTTTCCAGAGAAAGTTGGCCTCTTGGAAAAGCAGTGACCTTGGTCCTTTTGAGCATCCTATTGGAAGATTCATCAATTCCATTACACTTCTATTTTTTTCTAACTACTCAAAAGCAAACTGATCTTGCAAGCTAATGATTAGATTGATGAATAGGCTTGGGCTTATTTTAAAGAGTTTATTGAGTAACTATTAGATGTCAGCTACCATTTTAATTAGAAGAAATAGAAAAAAAAGATCCAATTTCTTTTCTATAAGAGATCAGGGTCCAGTCTCAATGTTCCAGGCACCTTGCTGGGTGCTGGGTGGAAAGCTGTTCACAGTGTAGTATTACATAGAAATGCTTTAAGCGCAATTCTACAGTCATGCTGGTGAAGCTATTTTCGAGTTAGATAAATTTCTATTGGGATTTATTTGTTCCTTGAACTATCTCATTGTCGGTTTAAAAATTTTCAAATCATGAGTTTTCCCAAATTAATGAGAGAGCTTAATGATGACAAAATTCATAACTAGACTAGGGTGTTCATTTAAACCATAATTTCAAAAGGAAATGAATGTATCGTGGAGGAACATAAACCAGATGGTTTTGATCAACTACCCTGCTTTCCTGGACAGACTCTTCTGGTTGAGTTTCTGGGCAGAAGCAGCTGAAACAGCAGAAGCAGATAAAATGATATCCACAAAACGTCGACAAATTAAAATAAAATTAAAGCAGTTGTCTCATGACCTGTGTGTTTTATATCCTTCGTGGAAAGAGAAGCAGCCATATAGTAGCTTGTACATTTATCTAGAATTAAAGGACAGAAGGACAGAAAAAAAAGATAATCAAAGAAATCTGATCTTCACATTGACCTCAATCATAAAGAACATGCAAATGTGATTCTCAGGTTATGTTTCGCAGGGAGCAAAGGGGAGCTTCTGAGGGGGGAGCGAGACGTTGAAGGTGAAAATGAGGTAGTGGAACTACTTGGGAAATTAAAGCTGTAATAAGGCACCAGGGTGCGGCGTTTCTGTCCCTTTGTAATCACAGAATGTGAACAAAAGGGTCAGAGGGCAGAGGCTGAAGTTCAGCTTCGAAAATGAGGGCTGTCATGGGGTTTCAGGGCTGTGCATATGGCAGGTGGAACCAGGCTGACAAATTAGACAGCTCTGGACAACCTTCACGGTTGAAAATCGGGTCTCTTCATTTTGCCACAAAAGACTGCGTCTGGAGTATGCAGGAGAGGGGGGCAGCGCCTGTGCACAAAGGTCTAACGTGGGCACCCAGCTGGCTGGCTGAGCAGGAGGAGGGAGGAAAAGGAGCCCAAGACGGGAAAGTGCGTGTTTGGTGTGAGGTTGTGAACCAGAAAAGAAAAGCAAAGCAAAAGAGAGAATGAGGGAGAGGGAGAGAAATGAAAGGAGATAAAAATGTGTGAGCGACAGCGGGACTGACCAAGAGAAGCTGTGAGAGAGAGGAGAAACAAATAGAAAGAGAAGGGGGTGAAGGGGAATATGTGTTTGGAGGAGAGCAGAAGAGACAGATGAGACCTAAGCAGAGAGATTCCCAACCAGGTGGGGAGAATAAAACAAACAAAGAAAGAAAACAACAATATCAGACAAGTTAAAAACAAATGTAGACACTTCACTGTAAATCTAGGCTCATATCATGCACATTTTGCAGGGGAAGGCTAAGCATGATCTCTTCTCTGCAGGGCATGCTGGGAGTACTGAGGGCGAGTCTGGGGCAGAGGCGAAAGCTGGGTTCAAGCAGATAGGTGCTTGGCTGTCCTAACTGCAGAGGCAGCACTGCCTGTTTTCCTTATCTCTTACATGCTAAAACCAGAAGATTGCTCCTTCTCACTTACAAGCTATCTTTTCCCCTGCTTGCTCTCAAAAGCTATTAAAGTCTTGTAGCAAAGCTTTGCAGTTACTGTGCATACAGGTCATCTTATTCTGGCCAAAGGGAGGAAGCTAACAGGTTTTCCCAAGTGGAGGTTTAAGTAATACCTACCAGTGTGGGCCATCTGGTGAATTCCATGAAAAACAAATTGCCTTTCATAAGCATTTTCACTGTCTCTACACCACGCTAATTTCAGTGGACAAACTATTCCTTAAGGGGTTTTGTTCAGACAAAGAAGAGAGGGCAGTTTCTCCGTCCTTTCTTTCACTTCTCAAGACTCCATACTGTCTTTGTTTTCCAGACTGTCAGAGCAAGAGTGGCCAGAATCACTTATTTGCTCTCTTTCAGTGGTCCAGGTGATAGATTTAAATGTACCGATTGAGCACCTAGTATATAATCAGAGAATGTTAGTTGTTCTGAAAGACGTACAGGATTATTTGAAATTCCTTTAGAAACCCTGTGAGTATACATTAGACATATAAATGTCTTCTGTTGTCTCTTAGGGACTTGAGCCACACAGGTCTATGGGCTTTAAAAATCAGCAAATGTAGACTTGAGAGACTGTGCACTTCACTGGACGTAAGTTTTACCTTAAAGGAAAAAAATGACACTAAATATATATTGAAATGAATTTACTGCTGTACGAAATGAAATGTTTAGTGAGGGAATGGATGTCTTCATTTACTTTCAAAAGCATCAGCAATCAGATGGATTGATAGATGGAGAAGGAATGGATAGGTTATAAAGCAAATAAAGTAAAATGGCCAATGGTTGAATTTAGGGAGAAGTACATGATTGTTCCCCCATAAAATCCCATTTTCCAGCTTGAAACCTTTCTTATTATTTCCTGAAATGATCAGTAAACAATGCAAAGTACAATGATTTACTAATTGTCAGAGCTAAAGTGGATAAGGAACAGTGTGGCAGTCATGTATTCGTGATGTCAATATCATGATTGGGATGTTGCAGTGAAGTCTAGCCTGTTACTCTGGAGATAGCCAATGAGCAGGCAATGAGGGGTCTGTGTGGGCATGACTTTCTCCTGAGAATTTTGGGAAGTATCAAGATATTTTCCAAATAAAGAAGAGAAACTTGACTCTCAGCCTCCAGGACGACGAACTACTGACAAGACAAGATGGCAGCATCCGAGAACCTGGAGGATCAGGAGGCGGAGTCACATGGCCTTACCCTGATGGAACCAGACCTCTGAAGCTGGAGAAGCCACGTGGAGACCCCTGCCACCGATGAGTTGCTTCTACCACCACTGAATGCTGTTGATGGACCCTGAGCCCTGGAAGTGAAGAGCCATGGGGAGATCCCTGCCAGCGCCAGGATTCCGTACCACTGGCCTGTGACTTAATGAATCAGAAGGAGACTTTATAGATGGATATCAGACATATGGGCTAATGTTGGATTTATGACCTTGGATTGGACTGGGTTGGGATGCTTTCTCAATGTTCTATTCCTCTTGTATATAAACCTTTCCCTTATATCCGTATGCATGTTTATGAATTGGTTTCTCTTGTCTACCTGGACTAACACAAATGAAAGAGCGGTATGGTCAGAAAAGAGTCAAGTGGGTTGTTCTAATTTACTGCATGACAAGTTACACTGGAACATATTCAGACTCACTGCCACCAGTCAATTGCAGCTCATGGTGACCCTACAAGACAGGGTAGACTTGCCCCTGTGAGTTTCCAACATTGTCACTTTGTAGCAGTAGAAAACCTTATCCTTCTCCCCCTGAATGACTGTTGGTTTTGACCTTCTGTCTTTGTTCTAAGCACCTCAACATACTCCCTAACCTTTAGGGGCTTTTAGAAGGCACTCTTTACAAACTCATAGTTTTTTTCAGTGGCTCAGCAATCCAGGAGTAAGCTAGCTGAGTAGTTGTGACTTAGAGTCTTTTATAAGCCTGCAGTCAGCATCCTTTCATGGTCTACAGCAGTGATTCTCAACTTGTGGGTCTGGATCATTTTGGGGGTGAAATGACCCTTTCCCAGGGTTTGCACAATTCCTAACAGTAGCAAAGTTATAGTTATGAAGTAACAATAAAATAATTTTATGATGGGGGAGCAACCAAGACATGAGGAATATTATTAAAGGGTCTCAGCATCAGAAAGGTTGAGAAGCACTGCTGTACAGTCTTCTGAATGTTTGCCTGCATCTGGAGGATCTGCTTCCAACAAGGCTCACAAAAATGTCTGCTAGGAGTATGCCTCAGCTCTTCACCAGTGGGCCTCTCTCCATTTGCCATGGGGAGTCCTCACACAACGTGGCAGCTGGCTGCTTCCAGGCAGGAGATCCCAGGGAACAGTGGGAGACTGCCAGGTCTTTTCGACCATCACTTCCACCATATTCCTATTGTTTGTGGCCAGTCACTAGGTCCAGCTAGAACTTAGGGAGAGAGGAATGAAGGGGCATTTTTAATGGGAAGAAATACCAAAGCATTTTGTGCAAATATTTTAAAGCTACTACAAAAGCTGAGGTAGGAGTTCAGTAAAGTCCCTTGCTCTGATAATCAGGAATTTAATAGATCAAGGAGCCTGAGAAATGAAGCTCAACAGGATAAGGCAAGTACTTTAGAGTAAGACAAAGTTGCAGTCAGGGAAGGTCTGATTTCTGTGAACCCAGTGGTGGGTAAGGCTTGATGAAGCTGTGCAGAGCAGAAGATTAGCCTTAGTTTTGAGTCGAGAAAAAAAAGTGACCTAGGGTAAACCAAATGGCATAATTGGCAATGGGCAGATAGAGGTCAGAATACTTAATAAGTCCCAGAGCTCTGGATAGGAAAAAAAAGGCATCCAGAATAATACATTCCATTGCAATTGGGTTGTTTGTGACTTGATAGCAACCCGATAAGATAGAGTAGACTGCCTCACAGGGTTTTCATATTAAGGAAGCAGGTGGTCCCATCTTTTTGCCTGTGGAATGGATGGGTAGGTTAGAACAATTGCTGACCTTTTGGTCAGAAGTAAGTGCTTTAACCACTTCACCACCATGGTATTCCTATAACATAATGGATAGAAACCTAAAAAACGAGAATAATGTGAATGAATTTGCATAGTAGCTTGGGGCCATCTTCTGACGTTGACCCAGTGATTTTAGATGATCCCAAGCTCCCATGTTGCCTGAAAATTAAGGATGATTCTAGGATTACATGAACCCATGTTTGATGTTGTTCTAAAGGTACACTCCCACATTGTTTTGGTTCATGAGGAATGGATGTGGTGATTTAACCCCAAAGTGAAAGTGCTGTGTGTGCCCTCGGGTAAGTCTAGAAGGACAGGAAATATCAAAAGATGGTGCAGAACAGCGGGAGAAAGGCTGGGCTTTCAACAGTAGAAGTCTCGGAAGCCCACAGTGGGTGGCTGTAAGCCTTGCCACCGTGACAGTGAGTGTGGTGGAGAGCAACTGAGCAGTGGAGCTGAGCGTGCAGGTCTGCATGTCATCTTCTGAGACAGCCAGGCCTAGGGAGTCGGGGCATTGCACTGAGTGAGCATAGCTCAGAAATTTGAACGTTTAGTTTCGAATTCAGCGTTGTGACCTCGAGCAAGTGCCTTAACCTCTTTCTGCCTTACTTTTCTCTTTTGTAACAGCGACATCATGTTTTCCCTCTGGAGAAGCACTCCCTGGACCCAACGGGTGAAAATAAACAATGGCCAGTACAGAGTAAGTACCCACAGATGTTCACCTTGTTAACCTGACTTCTAAAGCAAGGTCACTCTTGAGGGAAAATGAAAGAGCTGTAATGCTTCTTTCATCCAATTATTTTTAAGACATAAAACCCTACATATTTTATACAAGGTCCCCAGGCAGATGGAGTTTTAACTGTTCACAATATAAGATAGTGTGAATGACGCTACTGCAAATTCAGTCGCAGTGTCAATCTGCTGAGAGTAGCTGTTTCCCTTTGACATTTTTCAAAGCCAGGACACCATCTTGAAGGCTCCAAGTGTGAGAAAGAACTTCTCAAAGAAACTCAAAGCTTAAAAAAAAATCAATCTGCATCTGGAATCACTTCAGAGAACATTGCATCTTATGATACAAATATCCCCTGGTATCCTAGGTTCACCAACTCTTTTTTTTAAAATAAGGGAGCTGAAAAATGGAGAGAACATTGCTCTGTAAAACATACTTTTCTGTTGTCAAGAAAAGGGAGAAAGAAAAGAAACTGGTGAAAGATTTAATGACTGACTCATATGGCTCGAAACAGATGCTCCATCTCTAAGGGACATTTATGCTTGGCTTAAGTGGTTTGGCAAGTGTCCTGCCAGCAGACCACAAGACCAATGTGCTGCAGGTAAACTGTCTGATCAAACCAGACTGAAAATACAGGAGACTGAGCTCCTTTCTGCCCACCTCATATACTATAGTTATAGATATAGATGTATTATCACTTGAGCAGGAACCCGCCCAAGGCATTTATAAAAAGTACCGTGTAGTCTGATGACAGGCTTTTGGTAGGACCACGTACCCAACAGGCTGTATATAGAAACACAGCCTACCAATCCATTTGTGGTTGATTTTGCTCCCAAATTCCTTCAGCTTCTACTCAGCCCACTAATCTCATCCTCTTTCAGTCGCCAAATTATGAAGCCTTGTTGACTGGTACAGAGGAGGGGAGGGGGAAAGAGCATGAGAATAATGAACAGACCCAGAAAGATGAACAGCTTCCTACATGATTTGTTTTCAGAATCAGGGGGAGCAGGTAACATTTGTAGCTTTAGGATAAGCTCCATGTATATATCTCATGGCACAGTAACAGAAATGCCACAGTGAGAGACTTTAAAGACAGGGTTTTATCTTCTCACAGTTCAGAACCAGAAGTCTGATTCTAGGGTGTGACTCTATGGGGGTTTCTTCCTTGTAGGTGGCCTTTAGAATTCCTTGGTGTTCATTGACATTTCCTGGTATCTGTGTCACTTTGCCAAGAGCTCTGGTGGCATAGCGTAATATATGCTAATCACAAGGTCAGCAGTTCGAAGCCACCGACTACTTATTGGGTGAGAATTTCAACTGCTGTAAAGATTCAGAGTCTCAGAAGCCCCCAGGGATAGTTCCAGCTTACTCTATAGGGTGTGGCGAAGCTGAAGTCAACTCCACGGGAATGATCTTTTGTTTTCTGTCCACCCGTTGTGCCGGTGTCTGTGATGACTTGGGTCATTTTGTAACCTAGAAGTCATTTAGTTTAAGATTCATGCTCCCCTGATATGACCACCTTAGTATAACAAAAACTTTATTTCCAAACAGGTTCACAACATAGCCTAGAGTTCCATTTTCACCCTTCTGAATTGAAGGGCCATATGTAGTTCTACTGCCATTTGAACCTGAGTTTTTCCCTTTAGATTTCAGCTTAGTTAATTCCACTGGCTTTCACTTTCCCCCATAATTTAATACAATCCTTGTCCTGCCTCCGCCCCAAAGTCCATGGGCAGCTAGGTCAGTCTTGATCACTTAAGGGAGGAATTTAAAAGTAGCCCACTGTTAAGATAGACATCTAGAAAAACTGCTCTGCCTTATACAAGTATAAGCGAGGCTAAATTGGGTCTTGAAAGAGTTTTATAGACAAGGGAAAGAATATAAATAGTCTGCTTAGTGGCTCCCCTTCTGAGATCTGTGAGGGTTTAGGCTTCTATTTACTTGATTGCCCAGTCTAGTGATTGAGTTAAAGTAATTGCAGTAAGAAATAACAAGGCATTTATCACAGTGCAACACTGTTAGAACAGAGAGATTTATTCTGATTAGGGTTAATATTTAGTGGGTAGGACCATGAGGTAAGTAACTGCTTTACTGAGAGTTATCATAAAGGTCATATGAGTCACTGTCCAGCTGAGTCAGGGTAAATGAATGGTTTGCTGAGAATAATATTTAGAGCCTACCCTGAAAAGCCTGGGATTCAAACTCCATCTTATGCTGATGCAACTGAAAAGGGAAGACAGAGGCTGGGAGCCGACATGAGGAAGAAGTCATAATGCTTTTTGGACCCCTTACTTAGTTCTTTAAGAATCAGTTTTACTAATGAAAAGTGACTCCACTTCATGGTTAATCATGTTAAAGAAATGTTCCACATAATCACTGTGAAATTGAATGTTGGCAAATAAGCTGCTTAATATTTATTTAGATAATTTTGTAAATGAAGAGGAATGAGAAATAAGATATTGGGTCATGATGAACAGATTTGCCCTTAGAAAACACTCTTTGAGAAGGGCCGTAGCTCATTGCAGACATTCAGGAACTATTCTAAACTCTAGGTGTGGACCCAGTTATCAGGATTATAGCCTGCATTCAAAATGGTAAGACAAACCCTCAGAGCTGCCGCCACTGAGTCAGTGCTACCTCACAGAGACTGGATGGGAAATGTAGGACTGTTTACCTAGGGTAACTGCCACAGTAAATCTTTATGGGAGCAAAATGCCTCATCTCTTTGCATTGGAGCAGCTGGTGGAATTGAACTTCTAGCCTTCTCATTAGCAGTCAATATTTGTCCCACAGCACATGGAAATCAGATAAATTCTGTTCACCTTCCTTGGTCAAGTTAAAGTGAAGATCAGAGTTCAGACATGAAAATGAATTCTGAAAATTCCATGGACCTATATGCAGTACAACATTCCTGAATATGGAGTGTGACTTGCTCCTTTTAAAATGGCTCTTTTGACTTTCAGAAAAGGATCAGCTATATCACACAGGTTTATTTAGAAATCAATGGTTTGAATAATGGCTTTGAAGATATCGGCTATGGGAAATTTTATTCATCACTATGAATTTGAACTGAGGAGAATCCTAGCAAGGGGTTCATATGAAATTAGAGAAGCAGGACTCTATGAATAAGAATGTGGTATTAGCACGGGAGGAAGACTTATTAACAACTTGAAATATGCAGATGACACAACCTTGCTTGCTGAAAGTTAGGAAGACATTAAGTGTTTGCTGATGAAGATCAAAGATCACAGCTTCAATATGGATTCAATGTGAGGAAAACTCACCTTGAAGAAAGACTCACAACTGGAATGGTAGGTAACATCCTGATAAATGGATAAGAGATTGAAGTTGTCAAGGACTTTGTTTTGCTGCATCTACAATCAATGTTCATGGAAGCAATCAGTAGTGAAGAAATCAAAGGACACATTGCATTGGGTAAATCTGCTGCACAAGACCTCTTTAAAGTGTTGAAAAACAAGGAAGATACTTTGAAGATTAAGGTACCCCTGACTCAAGCCATAGTATTTTCATTTGCCTCATATGCATGTGAAATATGGACCCTGAATAAGAAAGAACCAGTGCATTTGGATTATGGTGCTGAAAGTCTCAAGCTCTAACAGAACTGTCTTGAAAGAAGGACAGTAGAATGTTCCTTAGGTCACGGGTGAAGAGATATCATCTCCTATACTTTGCTGTAGATGATCAGTCCCTGGCGAAGTCCATCGCGTTGGTGAAGCACTGGGGCGGTGCAAAGAGGAGTACTTTGAAAAGATGTGTTGACATTGAGGCTGTTTTGAAGGGTTCCAACATAGGAACAACTGTGAGGATGCCACAGGACTTTGCATTGTTTCCCTGTGTTGTCCATAGAGTTGCTAAGTATCAGAATTGATCCACAATGCCGGACAACCTGTTTTAAGGCATGATAACTACTTACAACTTCCTATTGGTAGGAATGCATATGATATGCAAATGATAATTATAGAGAACACACATTGTCATTTTTGAACATCTATAATTTCTGCTATTTATACCAGAAAGTGTATTAAATTGTACAAAGGAAAAATATGAGAAAGTCTATTGTCTCTAAGTATGGAATTACCAAAAGGTACCTTTGACGATTTTCATTGAAAATGTAACATTCATGTGGGTGAAGGGAGACAGCAGACAATGTAAGATATAAAAATAACAATATCCCATAATTTATCAAGGGGTCATGAGGAGGTTAGGGTGGGGCAGGGGAAGAGAAGAAGAGGAGCTGATATCAATGACTCAAGTAGAAAGAAAGTGTTTTGAAAATGGTGTTGGCAACATATGTACAAATGTTCTTTATATAATTGGTCTATGGACGGTTATAAGACCTATAAGATTCTCCAATAAAATGATTTATATAGCAGAAAGAAAGAAAAAAGAAAGAGACTTTGGTACATGCCCTCCTCCCCACGCCACCTCCAATAAGGAAATGCAGCATTTAAGGATTTATCATAGATAGGATGCTTACGAAAAGCAACAACAAGACATTTACTGTCATTAAGTGAATTCCAATTCACAGCGACTCTAGAGGACAGGGTAGTACTACCCCTGCCAGTTTCTGAAACTGGAACTCTTGACTGGAGTAGAAAGCTCATCTTTCTTAGTGGTTTCAAATTATTGACCTTGAAGTTGATAACCCATTGCATAACCACGACTTCGCCAGGATGCTGATAGAGTTATAAAATTGCCTTTGAAAGTCAGGGAGACTCACAAGGACTCTCTTTTACACAAAAGAAAACATTAAGAGGAGGAAAAGACAAGGTCATAATAGTTACAGTGCAGTTCATTGTGTGCTTGTAGCTCACTTACGTTTTCTTAATTTTTCAATTTAGTCGGCAAAGAGATTCTAATTGAATTTTATATATGAAAAACGTGAGACTCGGTCATTTGTCTAAGTAAGGAGAGTTAATAAATGGCAGTGCTGAGATTTAAATTTAGGTCTATCTGACTCAAAGCCCATAAGCTTTCCAATGCACAAAATACAATAATACCGAATCATTAAATGAGTCGGGTTATTCCTCTTCTGCTTACATGCTCTGAGGATATGCCAGCGATGGCTGAGTTGCCGATGTGTCCTTTGTAGAGGATGGGGCAGGACCTGAGTATAATTAGAAATGTCTTCACAGATGTTTTGAGACTGTCTGTGGAGTTGTGACAAGAGGTGCAAAGGTGACTTCATGTACAACTTAATGATGCATACAGCAGTAGTCAGATCATTTAATGCCAAAAATGACCTAACTACCAAGAATACTTCAACCATCAAGGCAGCTGTTGTGGAAACTGGTGTGGTCTGCTCATCATTATGATGGAAATACATCGGCTGGTGGGGCAAGAGGACTCTATATTAGGGATAGTTTACCCTTTTCTCTTATGGTTATTCGGCTCCATTTAGGTAGTTCCAACTCAGAATGATATCATGTATAGTAAATGAAACGGTGTTTTATCCTCGTCCATGTTCATGATTGTTCATGTATTTGAGTCCTTGTTGTGACCACTGTGCTCTTCCACCTTGCTGAGTTTTCCCTTCATTTTCATTGACCCTCTACTTTATGAATGCTCTTTTCTAGTAAGCTGGCTTAATTAATGTTCTATAATGTGTTTCCTGTTTTGATAGATAATACACTCACTACAAAGAACTCACAGACAAAATTCATGATTAGAGGGTTTAATAAGGAATTTGACAAGTTGCAATGTCAGTGAGAAATACTCAAGGTTGAGTTGTTTATCAGGCCCTCTTACAAAATTGTATCCAATCTGTTATAAATGCCCAAAGGGTGTACCAGTCTGTGATAAACCTCCATTCAAATGCATTCAGCTGTAGCTCTGTGGGTCAGCAAACCCAGCTTTCAGAATTAAGTGTCCAGAGGCACCCTACTCCACTAAGTCTCAGCCAAAAGGCACTCAGCTTCACTTCCAAGAGTCGGCAAGTCCAACATCTCCAATTAAGTGCTAAGAGGCTCCCCACTCAGGATGCCAGTCATCCACACGGCAACACACATCCTAACGTTCTGTGGGTTAGGGAGTCCATGACTGTGTTCCTGGTTCTGATGCTCTTTCTGGTTTTCCTCTGGCTCTTCATTGTGCTCCTCTGACAATATAGCTGTCTTCTGGATCCTGGAATTTTACTGCACGGGGATCTCAGGGTCCAGAGAATTTGCTCCACTCTGAATCTTGGTGGTTATGAGGCCTCCTGCTTTTCGGAGGGCACATCAGTGTGGCATTCTAGGGAATCCTGTTCACAGTTACTCACAGGAGAATCCGATCAGTATCTTTCTACACCTTCCCAGACCCATTCACGGAAGGAATTTGATGGGAGCTAGAGACTTTGGCCAGGAGATCCACATTAAACAATTTACCGCCGCTGCGTCTAGCACTTTTTTTTTTCCTCAGAGCTTAGGACTTTTTAGTTTGTCCCAAAGCCACTGAAGCAAAATTCCCCCAATGCCAAAAAAAACCCCAGCCTATCTGTAGGATAGATTTTATGGATTTATGCCCAGGGCTCTCTACTCAGAATGTCCACCAAAGACTGTGTCATGATCCTGTAACAGTAAAACCCAGAGTCCTTTCTTTCAAATAGAAGCAGGAAAGACAGGGATGGAAGAGTTATTCAAACTTCATCTTGTTTCCTTGGGGCTTATGGTCTCCTCCTCCTCCTCTGCTGCCCTGGGAGCCACCTCGCCCTTCAAAGCCACCCCGGCCTCTGCCACCGAATCCACCGCGGCCTCCTCTGCCATGACTACCTCATCCCCCAAAGCCACCTTCACCCGTGGGCTTGGCCCAATTCAAGTCACTTTGTTGCCATCGATCTCCACATCCTCCATGGCCTCCTTGGCCGCTTTAGCATCTTCCTCACTGTTGAGATCCAGGAAGCCAACCCTTTGGAAGAGCCAGTTTCCCAGTCAGTGACTATCCTGGCCCAAACAGAGCCATCACATGATTCCTTCAAGGTCTCCTCTGTGGTTTCTTCTGACAGCCTTTTGACAAACAGGTTCTTAGAAGGCTGGCCCTGGGCATTGGGGGATCCCCAGAGTCCTTGCAACTCCAATCGGATTACTCTGCCCTCGATTTCTCTTTTATTACAAGACCCTAAAGCTTATTTAACATCTTCAAATGAAGCAAATTCTAGGAATGCATACCTTTTAGATTTGCCGTTCTGGTTCTGGGGCACCTTGATGGCAGTTGCCTTCTCAAACACCTCCTGCAGGGTCTCTACTGTTGCATTGTAGGAGAGGTTGCTTAAAACAAGGGTTTTTGATTCATTGCTCCAGATGCTGGTCTTTCCCCTTCATTGGTCCTGATTCTATTCCTTCTCCCAGGGATATGGACCCCCCATCGATCTCTGTGCCCTGCTTTTCTTCAAAGGTTTTCTCAGCATCAGCTTCTGTCGTAAACTCTAGATATGCAATCTCTTTACTCTTCCTGTCTCTGCTGACTAATTTGATTTTCAAGGCATCTTCAAAGACTTCTTTTAATCCATCCCGAGTGATTTGGTAAGGCAAATTTTTGGCCAACAGTATCCTGGCCTCTCCATCTTTCTTGTGGTCCTTTCCCTTCTGTCTCTCCAATTTAATCTCATTGCCGAAAACTTTTAAGCTAGTGAGTTCCAAAGCTTTTTCCAGGTCATCAGCACATGCAAAATCCACATAGCCAAACGTCCTAGTCATACCAATTCTAACATCCATCACAGTAAGATCCTTTTAAGCAAAAAGTCACTGTGACCAGTTTTTAATTCCAGAGCAGATTTATTGCAGTTCAGATTTCTATTGAAGAGGTTGAAGACTGTGGTTGGTTCTACAGCTTCCACTTTGTGTTTCTTGTCTTCGGGAGTGGATTTCTGCTTGGCCATTTCCTTCTTCCATTTTCTAGCTACTTCTTTGGTTCCTCCTCTTTCTCCTCCTCCTCCTCTTTGCCCTCCTTCTCAGCCACACCTTTGGCTTTCACAGGGACATCTTGGCTAGAGATTTCTTGTCTTTGACTTGTGCAATCTCCATGGATTCTTCCTTTGAGCCATCATCCTTGCCACAGTCATCATCTTCTTTATTTTATTTTATTTAAAAAAAAATTTTTTTTAGGCATCACTGCCCTGGTGGTGGGAGTAGGAGGCCCAGCCTTTGCTCCTGTGAGCAGGAATTGAACCTCCATCCCAGTGGGCCGCAGTCCCGCACACAACCACTATGCCACCGGGGCTCAGCCCAGTCATCATCTTCTTGATCATCATTATTTTCATCATCTTCCTTCTCTGAGGCAGGGGCAACAGCTGATTTCATCATGGCAGATGTAAACTCTTCTTCATTGTTGTCATCATCTTCTTCACTGCCATCGTCATCCTCCTCCTTGCTCTCATTCTTCTTGGCATTCTTGCCATTTTTCACCCCTTTGGGTGGTGGGACTTCTCTCTTGTTCCCAGAGGTGGCCACCACGGCTTTGCCTGGGGTGGCACCCATCTTGCCAGGTGTCATTACTGCTTTGGCTGGTGTTGCTATGTTCTTGGCTGGTGTGGTGCCCAACTTTCTGTCAGGAGTGAGAGCTGCTTTTCTTGGCTGGGGTAGCAACTACCACCTTTTTTGTTGGAGAATCCATCATCTTCTTCGATGGCACAGTGGCATTCTTCTTGCCCTCTCCTCTTCACCACTGTTTTCTTCTTCATCATCATCTGACATGTCTTCATCCTCACTGTCAGCTTCGACCTCCTTGGAAGGAGATGCTATCTTCTTGGGTTCACCCTGATTTTTATGGGCCTTGGCAAGCTTCACTATAATGGCAGCTTGCGATGATGGCAGTGTGAGTGGTGCAGATGAATCTATAGGAACTCAAGCGACGTCGATGGCAGCCACAGTGCTGAAGAGCTCCGAGCACGCCTGCCTCTAGTATTTTTATGTTTCTTGTTGATGTGTACAAAGTAAGCAAGCCAACATCTATCCAGCCTCACATTTAAGCCATGTTCTGATGGTGTTTTTCCTAAAACTGACGATCCTGAGTTAATTGGTTAATATATTTAAGATTTTAGCTTCCTCTTTTGTGGGAACCCTGGGAAAGTAGATTTACTTTTCAGAATGTTATATCATTCACATGTATTATACAGATAATAATGTCCACCATACCCATTTAATATTATTTCTTTGGGTATAGTTTTGAGGAACTTTGTGTTAGTCCAGGTAAGCTAGAGAAACAAATATATAGAATCACATAGGATATTAGGAAAAGGTTTATATACAAGAGGAATGCAACATTGAGAAAGCATCCCAGCCCAGTCTAGTTCAAAGTCATAAGTCTGATATTAACCCATATGCCCGATATCAGTCTATAAAGTCTCCTTCCGACTCACGAAATGGCAGGCCAGTGGATGCAGAGTCCCGGTGCTGGCAGGGGTCTCCACATAGCTCCTCGCTTCCAGGATTCAGGGCCTATCAGCAGCATCCAGTGGTGGCAAAAGCAACTCAGCACTGGCAGGACTCCACGTGGCCTCTCCAGCCTCAGAGGTCTGGTTTCATCAGGGCAAGACTTCCTTCGGCTCGCCCAGTTCTTGAATGCTGCCGTCCTAGTCTGTCCGAAGTTCATTGTCTCGGAGACTAACTCCCAACAACTAGGGAGCTAGCTTTTCATCTCCATGAGGGACATATCACGAGATTTGCCAGAAGTCTCAGGAGAAAGCCATGCCCCATGGAGGCCTCATTGGCTACTCAATGGTTATCTCCAGATTAACAGGCGAGACACCACCCCTACATCTCAATCATGAAATTAACATAGGCACACGACCACCACAAACTTAAAAGAGCTTTAAGTTATAAATGAAAATACACAGATATAATGTCCCATCTCCAAACCACAGTGACACAGACTATAGAAATGCAGGGGGGAACTCATACCTAAATTTGGTTTGAGGTTGGGATCCTTTTCCCATGCTGCATTCCCAGTGGCATGCTGGAGGGAGGAGGATCAAGATGTTCAACTATACTTTGAAATTCTAACGGGCTTAGTGCTATGAATGAGTGCTCATGAAGTCTTCAAGGGTTATAGGGTGGGGATGGCATTGTAGGTTGCTGTCTGATATCAAAACAATCAGGATACAAAGTGGCAAAATAAGCGGTGTGCTTTCTGGAAAGGAAACCCAGGTTTTAAATGAGGAAGCACAGCACATTTATGGCTTGGCCATTTTTTCTTTTCTTTTCTTTTTTTTTTCCCGCAACGAGACAGTTTGGGAAGTGAATCAGCAGCACTTTTA
Organism: Nesogale talazaci; assembly: GCA_004026705.1. Classification (NCBI taxonomy): domain Eukaryota; kingdom Metazoa; phylum Chordata; class Mammalia; order Afrosoricida; family Tenrecidae; genus Nesogale; species Nesogale talazaci. The sequence continues at coordinate 101,327 of PVJH01002795.1, forward strand.
GGAAGGAAGTGGTGTAGAGGAAAAGAGCATCAGTGATACACTTTGCTCTTTAAACCCAGAGGAGTACCTATGTAGACTGCACGCTTTGCCCCACCTCTCTGGAGGATGCTCATCTTGGAGGCTCTGACTTCAAGTCCCTTCTACTATCCAGTATCTCGTTAAGTGATGTTCTCTATTCACAAACCACAACACTCCACCCGTGCAGAAAAAAACTCCCTACCAACTGATGTGTGTCAGGGTGGTGTGTCAGCCTCATACTGCCTCTGAAGCAAATTCTGAATCATCAAAGTATGATGAATTATGCTCAGAATAAATTTGATGCCAAGCATATTTTATGTACTAAATATCGCATAATTGGTCGCTGAGATTATTTCAATTGTGAACTCCTAATTATCAGAACATCTGCTTAATTAGAACACTGCCCATCTCTAACCATTCTGAATAAAGGAGATTGTTGCATTGCTCACCTAGTTTATCACAGATTGGAGGAAGTCAAGTTAGAACTCGTCCATGGAGTTACAAATTTTAAGGATCAAATATCTTTCTCAAGGTGAGACCCAGGAAGAACTATGACTCAAGTAGTTAACGGATAATTAACACTTAACCCATGTAGCCTTCTTGTTCAGCAACCCCCAACTCTCAATGAAAAACTGAATGGAGGAGAATTTAAGCTGGTTTACATATAGCCAGGAGGAAGGACAGCTTTGACTGGGAAGCTTGCCTCTTAGAATGGCCACAAATCCAATTTTATTATTCAATTATCTCTGACTCAGCTCATCAGAGCTGCACAATTTTGATTGCACACTGGTTAAGTGCTTCAATACTAGCCAAAAGGTTGATACTTAAAACCCAGCCAGTGACTCCCCAGAAGAGACTACCAGGGTCAGCGCCTTGAAAACCCAAGGGAGTAGATCTATGTTGCAATCATGATATCACCATGAGTCTGGATCAATTTAATGGGAACAAAAAAACAAACAACTGTTCATAAAGCCATTCAATGTTGGTGGTGCACAATAGGAAGATTCTCCCTTAGTATACTGTTTTGAATTGATGGCAACAATTATTGGAAGAAAAATATCAGCCAGAATTTGTGGTTTAGACAAATGAAACTAGAGTTGGAGTCCAAAAATGCAAAGGAAATCAAACTAGGTGTGTGTTTCAAAGGGAAAATGTACTGTAATTTGTACATCAAAGCAGAGCCTTACTCTAATGAGGAATGAAAATGAATACACTTAGAGAGGGGGAGGCTGCAGCTTAGAGGACACGAGGGCGTCAAGGTCATCTGACACATCAGTTATCAATCTTCCCCAAGCAAGGCTGATTGCACTCACTTACAAGACAGTAATAGATTTCATCTTACAAACAGGGGTGGAGAATACATACCTCATATCTTTAATATCTATAAAGTGATGGGTCTTTGGTTGTAGATATAAGATTCACATGGTACTGCAGTTGTTCTACCACCTTCCAAAATTCTGTCCTGAAAAAGTTCAGTCACAAAGGAAAAATATGAAAGAGAAGAAAAAAAAGACATGAATGGGGGAAGGGAGCAGGGTACTAATCCATCCAAGGGGAGAGTATTGTTTTTATCTCCACAGGAGAGGGAGAGACCAGGTTTCAACCTACTATGCCAAGACATGAATACCATATATTGGCATGTGTCAGGGAACCAATAGAGAGGTCTGTGGGGCCAGTCTCAATTTCAACTATATGGATCATTCCCCCTGGTCCCCCCACCCGAAGAATGCACTTCAGAGGACATCACTGAAGCTATAGCTCGGGGAGAGGGATATGTCTGATTAGAACACACAGGAGAAACAAAAGAGCAAGGGGAACACATTCTGGTCCACCAAGCCTCAGGGAAGACCACAGGGTCAGCTAAACCATGAGACACGACATCCCTCTCTGAACCATAGTGCTACAAGGGACAACACTGCAGACACAGTGTGGGAATTGTGCCCAATTTGACCCCATCACACTGGGGCGAAACACCAAGGACAAGCAACAGAGCAGCAAGGGGAGCAAAGAGATGAACCCCCCGGGAAATACCAAAAATAGATTTTGGAGACTGTGTGCCAATAATAACTGATGGAAAAGAATTAGAAGCCCAGAAATGGAGCAATATTCCTTGGTCAATGTTCTTTGATAAAGGTATTAGGGTATGTCACCAGGAATGAGATACTTTTTCAGCAAATGGTTTGGAACTATCGGTTTTCCATGTTTGAAAAACAAGCATTGACCCACACACCATTAAAAAGTTAACTAAAATTTTATCACAGAACTGAATGTATGTTCTGAAATTAAAATGATTCTGAAATAACACATGACCATAAGCTGGACAAAGATAATGTCATTTAGATCAAAACAAAAAAAAAACCCTTAAAAATTTTACACCATAAAACAAAAAAATGTACTTCATCAAAATGCAAATTTTTTACTCTTTAAAAATTATTAAGAAAATTAAAGTCACAATGTAGAAGAAAATATTTGCAACTGGTAAATGTGATAAGGAACTTGTAAAATATACAAAGTGTCACATTATAATAAAAAAGAAAAACAGTGTAGCAAAGGAAATATTTGAATAAATATTTCAGCATAGGAGATACACACTTGTCAAGTAAACAGATAAAAATATGCTTAAGTATCAGTCATCAAGTAAATAGCAATAAAACTAAAAAATAATGAAAACACCAATTTGAATGGCACAAGTTAAAAAGAGTAGCCATACCAAGTGCTGGTAAGGATATAAAACAACTGAATCGGGCTGAGCCCCGGTGGCGTAGTGGTTGTGCGCAGGACTGCGGCCCACTGGGATGGAGGTTCAATTCCGGCTCCCAGGAACAAAGGCTGGGCCTCCTACCCACCACCAGGGCAGTGATGCCTAAAACAAACAAACAAACAAAAAAAGACAACAGCAACAACAAAAAAACAACTGAATCATTCCTTTTTTTATTAAAAATTGTTTTATTGGGGGCTCATACATCGTTTTTCACAACACATAAATAAACATACTGTGCCAAGCACCTTCACATGTCCATTACTGTTTTCATTCTCCAAACATCCACCTTTCCCCTTGAGCCCTTGATAATGGCTTTTCCATCCGCTTCCACCTTCCCCTGCTCTCACTGCCCCACCAACCCTCAATATTTTATAAATTATTATTGTTCTGTCATATCAACCCACTCCTTTGATGCCCAGCTTTCAAATAAGAGCTTCTGTGTATATCCTTGCAGTTGGTTCCTTCTCTCTATCCCACCTTCTCTCCACGCATCCAGCAGCTCCAATCTCACCACAGGCCCGCAGGGGCTCATCTGTTTTGGTTTCCCCATACCTCCAGCTCCCCTCTCCACCAGTGTACCTTCTCCAGTCCATCTGGATTCGTAAGGTAGGTTTAGGACCATGGCAGTTGGGGGGAGGAAGGCTTCAGGAACTAGAGGAAACTGCCTGCCTGCACCTTGATTGGTCTGTATCTTCCCTGTCACTCCCCTGTAAAGGGGTGACCAATTACCCACCAGTGGGCCTTAAGACCTGGAAGTATTTATACGTTTTTCTTTTTCTGTCATTGGCTTTCTTTTTGGTGTTGCTATTTTACTTTTTGTTTCTTGTTGTTGTTTTGTTTGACTTTGCCTATTTTTGTGCTTTTTAATTTCTCTGCATTTCTATCTAGATCAGATAGATGGAATAAACAAATCAGAAATGAAAATAACAGAAACAACAATTCTGGAGGTATACTGGGGAAGGGGAGGTGGGAGAAAGGAAGGGGGTGGGGGAAACCAACCCAGGGACATGGGAATGACAAGTGAACTAGAATCAATGGAAAGAAGGACATAGGATGCCTAGTGGGTCTTAATCAAGGACAATGTAGCAGACAGGAATTACTAAACCCAAATGAAGCCCAAACATAATGGTGGGACAAGAAGAAAGTAAAAGAAAATGGAGGAAAGAACCATGAGGCAAAGGACACTTATAGAAATCTAAAAGCAGGAATGTACCTATATAAATATATTTATATATAATAAGAGGAACATATCATGTACTTAAGCCTATATGTTAAGAATTGAGGTGGCAGGAGGATAAGGGCAAGATGGTGGGAGAAAGAGGGAATTGATCACAAGGGCCAGCATATAGCCCCCCTCCCAGGGGGGGTGAACAACAGAAAAGTGGAAAAAGGGTGATGGAGAATGATGTAAGATATGAAAATAATAATCTATGACTTATCAAGGTTTCATGAGGGAGGGAGGCTCTCTCATGGCCAATGACCAGAAGACATGTGGGATGACATCAAGAAGAGCATACATGAAGTAAGGAAAAGCTCATTGTAAGGAGAGGAAACTAAGTAACAATGAGGAAGGGGGCAAAGAGGAGCTGATACCAAGGGCTCAAGTAGAAAGAAAATGCTTTGAAAATGATTATGGTAACACATGCACAAATGTGCTTGACACAATGAATGAATGTATGGATTGTGATAAGAGATGAAAGAACCCTCAATAAAAATATGCAATAAAAATAATAAAAGAAAAAATATGACATATACAGGAAGTCAGTCAGATCATTACAGATATTGTCTCACATTGTGATTCTCAGAAAACATATGATATTTGGGTCAAAGAGCCTGTCATATTTTGTTGACTTGCATGATGCTGTGATGCCACTGGAATTTCAAATATCAGCAGGACCGTAGTGGATAGTTTCAATTGAGTATATAGGTCAAGATAGATTGGGGAGAAGGACCTGATGATCTACTTCGGAAAAACCTGGCCAGAGGAAACCCTATGGATACCAGTAAAATTTTGTTATCTACTGTCAAAAGATAAGCCCTTCTAGTTGGAAGGCACTCAAGCATGACTGGAAAAGAGCTGCCATATAAAATTAGAGTCAACCTACATGACATGAATGGAATAAACCTTCATGATCTTCATTTGCTATTAGGGCACAATTCAAAAGGGGAAGAAGCAATTGCAAACACTCATTAGTAACCAGAATGTGGTATGTATGAAACTATGACTCAAGTACAATTTGAAACTCTCAAAATAAAATGGGAAGTTTGAGGTCCTAGGTCCTAGTGAGCTGACATGGACTGCCATTGGGCATTTTGTATCAGAAAATCATATGATCTGGTAGGCAGGGAATGGTAAATTGTCAAGGAGAGCATTTCATTTCTAGTTTGAAATATTACATTGTTGATGATAGGATAAACTCCATATGGCATAACAAAAGAAGACAAATTAATATGATGGTTATTTAAATTTATGCACCAACCAAAGATGAAGCCAAAGATGAAGAAATTGAGGAATTCTACCAACTCTTGTGGTCTAACTTTGATGACATATGCAATCAGAATGCACTAATAAACACTAGTGCTTACCATCCAAAAGTTGGAAACAAAGAAGAAAGATCAATAATTGGAAAATATAGCCTGGATGCTATCAACAAAGCTGGAGATCACATGATAGACTATTAAAAGACCAATAACTTAGCCAGTGCAAATATCTTTTGCCAGCAACATAAGAGGTGACTCTATACAGGTAGATCTTGCCACATGGAATATACAGGAATCAAATAGACTACCTTTATGGAAAGAGATGGAGATGTTAAGCAGCATCAGCCAGAACAAAACCAGGAGCTGACCACCAAACAGACTTGCAAGTTCAAGTTGAAGCTAAAGAAAATTAGAGACTATGGCAATAATAGATTGGACACTAATGACCAATGACCACAAGACGTGTGGACTAAGAAGAGCATATGTGAAGCAAGCAAAAGCACACTAAAAAAGAAAGGAAATTTAGGAGGAAAATGGATGTCGGAAGACACTCTGAAACTTGTTTTTCAATCTAGAAAAGCTAAAGCAAACAGAAGACATGATTAAGTAAAATAACTAAACAGAATATTTCAAAAGGCAATTCAAGAAAACAAAATAAAGCCCTATAAATAAATTGGGAGCTATGTGGAATTAGAAAACCCAAAGGGAAGAACTTGCTTTGTGTTCCTCAAACTGAAAGAACGAAAGAACAAATTCACACCTGGAGTTGCAATGTTGAAGGATTTTATAGCTAAAAAATTGAATGAAGCAGGAAATAAAAATTTAAAATAAAACGGATATGCAGAATCATGGTAGCAAAGCTATATCTGTCAGTGTTAAAGCAGGAAGCAGAATGTCATCATATGGTACTGAAGGAAGAAGTCTAAGCTTCCCTTAAAAACATCAGTATGAACTATCAATTGAGATGTTCAACAAGTGAACAAGGATTGAAGTACTCACTCACCTATGCCAAGAAATTTAGAAGTAGCCCTTGGCTACTGGACTCCTAGGGATTCATGTTTGCGTCTTTTTCAAAGAAAAGATATTCAGTGGAATGCAGAAATTATTTATCAATGTCATTAAAGTTATATACAAGCAAAATCATGCTGAAATTGATTTTAAAATGGTTGCAGTAGCATATCCACATGTAACTCCCAGAAATTTAAGCTAGATTCATAAGACTATCATTGTTTATGTCAGAAGGATGCTGGTTCAAACCAGAGAAACCATAAAGATACCCATAGAATGACTATTTAAAAACCTTCAGCTTCATGAATTGTGAAAGATTATAGATAGCAGTGAGAAGAATGGTAAGTCCAGAATAGTTAATTTTGTTCATGCAGAACCTGCACATAAAGCATGATGCAATTATTTATACAGAAAAAGAAGTCACCGCAAAATTTAAAATCAGGAAAAAGTTTTTATTAAGGTTGGATCCTTTCATTATAATATTTTCTTTTGTATGCTGAACAATTATCCATGAAGAATGTGGCATCAGGATGGGAGGAAGATGCCTTAAGAACCTATGTAATCTGCTGACTCCAGGAGGTGTCAGCACCATGCCATGTTCTTGCCAACTTTGGAACTACATGATTCTCCACCTACCAGCTTGTGATCTCCCAGCTTCACCTTCCTGCTTCACAGGCCCAAAGGTTCAAGGGTCTGGAGGGACCTCCAGAGTTGAACTAGTCTGGACCACTTTATAGTTATACATTTCCTTTGATGTTGTTCTTTTTTATACATATATCAATATCACTGACATTCTTGTTCTAGAAAACCCAGAATAACACCGCAACCCTGAAAAACAGAGCAGAACTGCAGTCTGCTGTGAAATTTCATTGGGGAAGCAATCTCATCTTTCTTCTGAGATGACTGATGGGTTTGATCCATCAACCTTGTGGTTAGCCATTCAATGATAATAGAAAGAGGTAAAATCAAATGTATAATAGGAAAAAACCCTCACTGTCTGTTATCTCATAGAGGGGCCTTGGGGACACATTGTTTAAGGGGCTCCAATCAAATTCAGTGAAGGTCTCTGGTATGGCATTTCTATCCATAATCTTTGTAACTGTCACCACATTATTGGGTAGAGGCTGGCAAATAAGGGATAGAAGAGTCTAAAAAGGGGATTGGTCAGATGTGTCACTTTGCTGGGCATAATTTGAGCCATCTCCAGAGCAGGAAGAGAGAATTCATGACCTATCAAGAAAGAAGACCCTCCAGGCAAGCTCTTGTGTGGACCTGTCTGAAGTGGCAGAGGTAGCAGAGGAACCATAGCATTGAGCTCATCAGATGGAGTGGGAGGCTTCCCAGTCCACAGAACAAATAACACTGAGTGACTGTGGGCATATATCAGTGCTAAAACAGCTTTGTAATATTTATATAAGCTGAGCAGAGCCCAAGGGGTCATGTGGTTAAGAGGCCGAGGACCATAGGGAGACATGCCTCCTGGCATGGCTGAGAAAAGGTGCTGTGGAAAAATGACCATAAAAATAATGTTCTTTGGGGCTGAACCTCGGTGGCGTAGTGGTTGTGCGCAGGACTGCGGCCCATTGGGACGGAGGTTCAATTCCAGCAGTGGGGCTGGGCTTCCTACTCCCACCGCCGGAGAGCAGTGATGCCCCCCTCCCCCCAAAAAAATAATGTTCTTTGATCCTGAATAGTGACCACCTGAATTCCCTAATAAGCTTTTACAATTGTGATTATTGTTTGTGAGTGCTGTGTGACCACTGAAACCAATTATCCAGCCCAGCAGATGAGTAGAGGGCCTTGGGAGGGGCAGTTAGTGTCGGAATTGGAAACAGAAGGAGGGAGGGTAGAGATATGTCTGACCATGAATGCTCCTTGAGCAGATGTGGAGTGACTTCTCCTTCTTCCTCTATATAGCTGAAAGTGGTCAGATAGGGCCTCCTCACCATTTCATCAACCCTCTCCTGCTGCAGTTGCACAAGAGAAAAATGTAGTGATCTGTTTCTGTAGAAATCCCAGCCTTGGAAACACTGTAGGACATTCACATGGCATTTCTATGAGTTAAAAATGGACTCAGTGACACTTAAGGACAACAATAACATATCTCATAAAACACCTTTTTCTAAAGATACAAATAGCATTTTTTGATCTATTCCCCTAGCAGGCTGACTTTTTAATTTTCATGTAGGAATTGGCAAGGACATAGATTAATCTGAATATTATCTTCTTCAAGATGAGTAGTCTTAATCTGCTTTCAGTTTTGACACTTCTCCCATTAATCAATAAATTTTCTATCCTTTCCTTTCCATCTGGGCATGGGGTGGCCTTTACCACTGTTTGCATAATTCAAATGTGGCAGATGCACTTGTAATGCCACTTGATGTCTGAAGCTCAGTTAGAAAGGGCCATATTGTCTTCAGAAACTCTCTGAGAGTCATTACTGGATGTTTAAGAAGTCCAGCTACTCTGAGATCAAAATATACAGAGACCACATGGAAAGATCACCTAGAGAATTCTGACTGTCCCAGACTTTAGCCGTTTGAGACGTTTAAGCCTTAACACCAGCTTTGAGATAGAAAGTCTTTCAGATGACCCTAGTCACTGTCACAATGTAGTGTCATTAGAGATCTCGAATGAGAACTGCCTTACTGAGTCCAGTTAACATGTAGAGTCACGAGAAAACTGGATTATCACTTCTTTAAGCCATGCATTGAGAACAGGTCTTAGAACAGTCTGATGAACATTTCTGTGAACAATAAACTTGTTTGGGGCTTGGTATACTGGTGAAGCTACTGATAATGGAAGGGATAGTAACCAAACTAGTGTGGTTTACTACTAGTTTATGGGAAAATGTGATAAAGTGGAAGTTGAGCTGTATCATTTATTCTCCTCTTCCTTCTGAATTATTTCACTGTTATTTCCATATTTCCCTTTAATTTTCCAGTCTGCTTCTAAGGTAACAGGAAGAAAAAAAATGAACTGATGATAGCTCTTTTCAAGATCCATAGGGAGATTTCTGTAAGATTCCTAGCTTCTCTTGCAGCAAGGTCAAGGCCTGACCAATGAGCAGTGGGCAGAAGGGATACAGGCTTTTCCACACCTTGCCCTACAATGTCCAGTGAGACATGTGGATGCACTCACTCTCTGACTTTTAAGAATGGCCACATTTCAAACAGAGTGGGAGGATATCTGATTCATATCAACGGAGCCATGAGTCAGAAAGCAATTGCTCCTCTGTTAAGTCATTGAGATGTGGAAGCTGTTCGTTCAGCAGCTAGACAACCTTGGTGACATGTGACATTGTTTGGCTGCTAACCAGGAGGTCACTGGTTCTCATCCACCAGTGACTCCATAGGAGTCTCATCCACCAGTGACTCCAGTGACGCCTGTTCCTCTCAGTACTCATAGTCTGGGAAACCCCATATAGATTGGACCTATAGGAATCTGTCTGATTTGATGGCGTCAGTTTGGCATTTGGTCTACGAGTGGGTAGCATTGCTCCAAGGCAATACAGGGTTCTTTAACCTAACACACCTTTGCCGGAAGCAAGAAGGGGTGGGAGTGGGTGATGCTGTCATGGTCTCTCCTGTACTGTCATGCATTTCCCAATCTACCCTAGTGGCCCATATGGAAAAAGATGTTCTTGGAGTCAGAGCATCCTGCTTGGCATTTGAGCCCTATTCCCTTTGATGCACTAGTCACATTCCTATAAAAACACTTGCTTTTCATCTCTCCTAGAGGAACTTAACACTCATATTTTCCATGCCACCGAGGCCAATAGCTCACAAAGGTTAGCGCAAAACACTTGAAAATAGTTCACAACTGTGCTTTTTTTTGCCTCAAAGACTTTCAGTCCTCAACTTCTGGAGCATACCTAAGCAGGAAAAGCTAACATACCAGGATGTATAAAGAAAACTTTGGCCAGTCCTGCACCCCTACCATGCCAAAGAAGACTAATCTTTCTCATAAAGACTTTTTGCATGTCAAATTAAAATGTTTCTCACAATACTTTCTGAGATTTAAGTATTTTCCACAAATTGGTCAAACCCAGAAACTAAAATAGTGGTGAGCAATTCAATTTCTCAGTTGCAATCTTATCGAGAGGGTTGAGAATTTTCTAACTATCCCTTCTTTCTTTCCAGTGCAAAGGGAAATACATAAAAGGATATTTCCAAATGTTCAAATATTTTCCTATTTCTGGGAGTCATTATTTCTTCTATCCCCCCTCTCTTCTCTCTTTTCTCTCTCTCTCTCTCTCTCTCTCTCTCTCTCTCACACACACACACACACACACACACACACACACAATTACAGCTTCTAATCGCCCACCAACACTGGCACATAATGTCCATCTTCTGCCTTTAGAAGAAAGCTAAAAGACGAAGGGGGGGGGGGCGCAAGAGAAACAAACAACCCTCTGCCCCAGGATGGTGCTCTCCTGACCATAAGGTAATAGCACAACATGGCCCCACAGGTCAGCCGACCCCACAGTTAAGAAAAAAATGCTGGCACTGGAGATAAAAGGGAAATAATGAAAATGTAAACGAAAAACTTTATACCAGCCATGGCCTGACAGAGGGAAGATTGATATCCCATGATGCTTTGTCTTGATGAGACAATGAAAAATAACCACCACAGCAGCTGTGTCAATATCAGACTTGGTAATGCACCACTGGCTGTGGGTTTTTATTTAATCCGCTTTGCTTTAAGATGATAACGGTTGTTACTTTTCAGTGCCTGTCTGTCAGCGCCCAGCATTGCAATATTCCTCCGCAGCTCTGCGAGCGGGTTTCATTTATTTTAAAATACCATTTCACACACTGCTGACTTTTAACAGTGTTCTGTGTGAGTTTGTGAGATTGAATAGTGACAGAAACAACACTTTTTATGAGAATACAGAATATTAAAAACGGGGCACAATATACAGATGGCAGTTTTCACTACAGCTTGTTTTTTTCCCCCTTGCTTCTGCTACTGAGCTTTCCCACTGAATGCATTTGTAGTAACACCATAAATGTCACTTTCGTTGACTGCCTTTTGGCATTTTATTTAAATGGAATTCAACTCTGGCTTGCTGCTGCCGCTGTTGCCGCTGCCATCACCAACTTGTTCTAGGGTTACTCTGTTTTACAAAATCATCTCGTTGGCTTCATTCATCGTGGCCTCAGAGAGAGAAATACCTGAATAACCATTCAAACCCTGAAGCCCAGGTAAAGAGCCAAAGTCCACGAGTTCTAGAAGAAAGGCTTCACCAAGGGGGATGATGGTGACAGTCATGTGTTTGACCTTGGCAGTCATGTCTCTGAGCCCCAGCAAGACACTTGAGTAGGAGTTAAGTTACTTCATCAGCCTCAGGAAAACCCAGCACACGATCTTCAGCTGAATGCTACAAGAAAACACACACACACACACATACACACACAAAGTAGGACACTGAGTGACGTATCTGCACCTCATGCCTATTATTACTGACTTGAAATACTTTGGATGGGACATTTTACCCAGACCCTGGTTTCTCTCTGCCATCCTTATCTTGGCAGATACATGTTTATGCTGCTAGGTCTCTAGACATGTACGAGGAGTGGCATTTTGCTGCCAACATGATGTTGACACGTGCAAATTCCTCTCGTTCTCCTTTTGCTCCTGAACAAAACATCCATTGCTCCATCAATTCCAGAGACAAGTAGAAGAGACAGGAGACGTGATGTCTTTTCCTGAGAGAGTCTGCAATTTGGGAAAAGCTAGCTTCTTGACTAGGTCAAATGAGGCCAGAAATGCTCTGCTTAATTTAGCTATGTTAACGTGGCCACATCTTCCAAGCTTAGGCTGAATCTGAGAGTCTGTGAAATTTACATCTGAAAATTGGAAATTTTTATATATACATGAAGGCGTTACAAAGTGAGTAGAAAGTATAAGTAAGAAGGTCGATATCCCTATATACTTAATTGTTCGGAGAAATCTATTCATGAAGGCAAATAAGGAATGCTGTACTGACTTTGCTGAGAGGAATACCCTAAGAAGGCTTTTGTTTTAAAGGGAAAAGAGGGCCATGTTGGGACAACACACCTTCTCTCTCTCTCTCTCTCTCTCTCTCTCTCTCCTCAATTCCACTTTTCCAGAAGCTTTGTGAAGGTCTTTCAATAGAGAAGTTGTCCAATGCAAACTTAATACTGGCCCCTTCCTGTAGCATTCCTGCACCATATGTACAAAAGTTTTTTGGAATAAGCACAAAGGGGAGTACTTAATAGGTGTATAAATATTTCGAAACACTTGACTTGTTTCTGGAGACATTTAAAAGCCTACGTTTCTTTATATCTCCCCAAAATAAATACCTAAATACCTCTAGGAGGTAAAGGATGAAATATTGGAGAAAGCCTCACAAATTAACCATGGCATCTCTTTGTTTTGGAGTACTTGTGCTTATTTCCAAATTAACATCCATGAACCCATCCAAAGTTCTACAATGAATGCCCCATACTAATAAATTAGGGGAACGAGAGATTTAAATCAGTTTTTGAAATGAAGCTTCTTGAGGCCCTGAAACAGAGAGGTAAGAAAGATACAGAAGAAGCGAAACCTACAGACACACCGAATACTGTTCATGTGATTCAAATAACTCTGAGCCCATATGCATTCTTCTCTTCAGTCCCCCCCGGCTCAGTGGAGAGCAATGCCCTCTAATCACTGTTTGTAGACAAGAATCTTGGGGGGCCATCATTCCACCTTACTTATTGGGTAACCTTCTCTTCCCGTCAATTTTTAATTCCTGACCACGCACCTTTTCCCCTGTAACATCATTGCCAGGACGTTAATTTGTATCATTATAATTTCCTGCCCTCCTTTCCCTGTAAAACAAAAGTCTACTTAGGGTATTTTCCTCACCAAAGTCTCTGCATCATTCCTCATTTGCCTTCATGAGTGGTTTCCTCTGAACAGTTAAGTATACAGGGAGCTCGACCTTCTTACTTATGCTAGCTACTTTTTATTATGTTGGTCTCACTTGATTTCATTGTTCTCAGTGAAGTTGCTCATATGAACATATGAAAATAGTCCCTGCTCTTAAAGTATAAAGGACTACATTTGTTGTTTTTGTTATCAGTAATAACACATATTCCAGTACAATTTCCCCAAATAAATGATAATAGATGTTCAGAGGATTTGATAAACCTGTCAAGCTGAAAGTTCTGGTGACACAAGGGTCAAGCACTTGATGGTTATTAAGCCAAAGATCCATAGTTTGAACCCTCTAGCAGCTGGGAGAAAAGACCTGAGGATATGCTCATGTAGCATTACACCTTGGAAAATCCTATGGATGCAGTTCTACTCTGTTCTATGGGGTCAGTGTGAGTCAGAACTGACTTGACGACAAGCAACAAAAACGTCTAACATAGGGCCTATCACATTTAGCAACAACAGATCATTTTCAAATGAAGGCACTCATGATGGCAAAGAAGAACAAGTAACCTTCCACTGAGTCTGGAGATTACCAGAATAATCTTCTACTCAAGATTGTACTTGGGGAAAATGAGCACAGAAATTCAAAGTGTCCTTAGAAAGGATTGGAATGGAGTTGGCATTTTTACCTCTGAACTTTTCTGTTTGACTACTTTGATTGTTTTTATATTTAAGTATAGGCTTGGCCCAGTAATTCTTCCTGGGGGGCTAATGAGAAGACCCAGAGAGTCACATGTTTTCTTTCCTATCACCTTATGTGATAGGTAGGATTGTTGTGCCAACATGGCCAAAGAAGGTAGATAGACTTGTGCCAACATGGCCAATGAACACATGTGAGATCAACTGAAAGGCAGAGCTATAAATATTCTCTCTCTCTCGCTCTTGGATCTTTGGACCAGCCATCTTCAAGCTACACTACCCTTAGAACACCTTGTGTTAGTCCAGGTAGACTAGAGAAACAAATTCATAAACACACATGGATATAAGGGAAAGGTTTATATACAAAAGGAATAGAACATTGAGAAAGCATCCCAACCCAGTCCAGTCCAAAGTCATAAGTACAATATTGCCCATATGTTCAATACCAGAGGAGTGGGTGCAGAGTAGTGTGTGTGTGACCAGTAGCAGTAGAAGCATCTCAGCACTGGAAGGAGTATCCATGTCACTTTTCCAGCTCCAGAGGCTCGGCTCCATCAGGGCAAATCCACGTGGCCTCTTCTCTGGCTCCTCCATGCTCCAAGAATCAGGATCGATCAGCATGCTGTCATCTTGTCTTGTCAGTAGTTCCTCATCTCAGAGACTCAGTCAAGTCTCTCTACTCCAGTTGGGAAATACATGAGACTTCCCAGAATTCTCAGGAGAAAGCCATGCCCAACACAGAGGTCTCATTGGCTATCTCCAGATTAACAGGCTAGACTCCACCCCTACATCCCCATCATGAAATTAACATCAAGTACATGACTGCCACACACCTAATCCATGGCTTGTCTCACTGTGAGTTGACGTTTCTTCAAGCCCTTCTTCGTCCACTCCTGGCATATAGATCTCTCTCTTGAGCTGGGGACAGTTGGACCCTGTCATCTGACTGACTGTTGGTGACCTGCCTTCCTGTTTGCTGCTTGTGGCTGGATAGCCTGAGTTGCTATACAGAGGATTACCCGGTGGCCCTCAAGACTTGAAGGACCACCAGTGTACTAGCTGTCTCACACAAGTGAGGTGCACCAAGACAATTGTACTGCTTTATAGATTAGTTGACTGTTTATTTCTTATGTTAGACATCTTTCTATCTATATAAATATATAGAGAGAGTTATTAGTGTCCTGGTTTTGTTTCTCTAGAGAACCTTGTCTTAACAGATGAGGCAGCAAAGGGAGTGATGGAAGTTTGCTCTTAAAGTCTTGTTAACACCCTGCCTCTTTCTGAAAGGAAACATTTGAACAGGATATTAGTAAAGTAGGGCATATATTTCTAAATCTGATGGAAATATTGGTGATTTTAACATATCTGCATGTTTACACATCAGTTTTCCCTTTTATGGTGGCTGGAAGCTCTTTTATTGATGTCTTCCTCTCTTGAAATATTTTTTTTCAATATAGAAATCTATATTTTTGTCCACAGAACTCATCTTAGTGATGGCTTTTGCTGATACATTTATTCCATACAAACCAAAGCAGTCCTCCACATGAGCTCTTCCTGCCTTAATCACATGCCAAGTACTCCCATTAATAATCACTTTTTGGATTATTTCAAGAATGTTAACTTCATCACCAACATTGTATTGAAATTGAACAAAATGATTTACTAAAGAAATACACAAAAGAAATCACCTGTTGAGAAAGAAACCAAGCATGAGAAACCAAATTAATTGTGCCATAAAACAATTAGTAAAATGTTATTGCATTAAAAAACCTTTCCTCGTTCTGCCTTTTTGAGTACATAAATATTTGGTGTGTGTGTGGGGGGGGGGCAAATCTTGAGCCCAACGAAAGTTTTCAATATAAGATTAATCTAAAGATGATACTTGAATTATCCAATGTTTCACTCTGTGGCAGTCAATAAAAATATTTTCTTTTTAAAAAATCATTTAATTGGGGACTTAAACTACTCTTATCACAATCCATATACCCATCCATTGTGTTAAGCACATTTGTACATTTGTTGCCATCATCATGAAACAATTAGTAAAATGCTATTTCATTAAAAAACCAAAAGCAAAATATTTGCTTTCTACTTGCTCCCTTGGTATCAACTCCTCAATTTCCCCCCTCTCCCCATTCCCCACTCCTGCATGAACCCTTGATAATTTATTATTACTTGTCATGGCTTACACTGTCTGATGTCTCCTTTCACTCACTTTTCTGTTGTCAATGCCCCAAGGATGGCAGTTCCTGTACCAGGAACTGGAAGTCAGTCTAGCCAGATTTGTAAGGTATAATTGGAAGTGGGGAGGAGGAAGCATTTAAGAATTAGAGGAAAATTGTATGTTTCATTGTTGTGACACTGCACCCTGACTGGTTCATCTACTCTCCATGGCCCATCTATAAGGGGATGTCCATTTATCTACAGATGGGTTTTTGGTTCTCCCTCTGCAGCACTGTCCCTCATGCTCAATAATATGATTTTTTGTTCTTTGATGCCTGATACATGATCCCTTCAACACCTCATGATCATACAGGTTGATATTCTTCCATGTGGGCTTTGTTTCTTCTCAGCTAGATGGCAGCCATTTACTTTCAAGTCTTTAAGACCCATATGCTATAGCCATGCACCATCAGCTTTCTTCGCTACATTTTCCTACACACTTGCTTTGTCTTTAGCCATTGTGTTGGGAAGGTGAGCACCATGGAATGCCAATTTACAAGAAAAAGTGCTTTTGCATTGAGAGTGTATTTGAGTAGAGGACTGGTGTCCATCTGCTACCTAAATAGTAAGCCTATAAATATATACACATAGATCTATTTCCTTCTCATCATATATTCATCTATTTACATAGGTACATGCCTGTAATTAAACCTCTATAAATGCCATTTGCCTCCTAGTTCTTTCCTCTGTTTCCTTTCACTTTCCTCTTGTCCCACTATCATGTTCAGCCTTCAATTGCGTTCCAGTGATTCTTCTTGGTTTCATTGCTTTGGATCAAGTCCTTCCAAGCTTCTTCCACCCTCCTCACCACTGATTTTGGATCACTTGTTGTTCCCTTGCCCCCCTCCCAAAGCCCCCACACACATTTCTTTTCTCCTACATTACCTTCTCTCATATCCCCCTGGAACCATTTGTCTCATTCTTTTAATCTCCAAATCACTTATTCTCTCTCCTGATCTTATTGTACTTTCTTTGATCCTCTTCTTTTGTCAGAAATATGAATTTTTATTGATTGATATGATAGTAAAAATCTTTTAAAAACTGCACATCTTTCTATGATCTCCCCTTATAATCAGAAGGAAAAGATATTGAAGAGAGGAAAAACAGCTGAAAGTAGTCTACACGAGCAAAAAACAGCCCAAGCCTCTTTCATTCTTCTTGCATAAGAACTTTAAAGCCAGAATCTGGAAAACAACATAGAAACAAAGTGCATTCCCCAGTGAGCCCACAGATCATTCAGGAAAGGACACTAATTGCATTCTTCTCCAAGTGTGACTTGCGTGACTGGCAGGAAGCTTTAACTCCCTGTGACCTGAGAAGCGTTGCCAAGGTGGGTGATCACAAGACTGAACTGTGATTTAGTTCTTTCTCCAGAGATTTTCTACCAAAAAGTTTCCATTTGTTTTTAAAGAATGAGAGACAAAGAACAGCTTATCTCACAATTATAAGGAAATAGAGCATAAAGTTCCAGGGCTTAAAACTAGAACTGATTAGAAAAGATGCTTTGGACATTTCCAGTTCCTAATTAGGCATCCAGAAACTAAAGTCCCATGAACATTGAATGCATTCTGACTCATAGTGACCGTATACAGGATTTCTGAGGCTAACAGTCTATATGGGAGCAGACAGCTTCAACTTTCTTCTGAAGAGCTACTCATGGACTTGGACCAATGACGTTGTATTTAGGAGCCCAAGGGTAATCCTCTATAACTTTCTCAGTGCTTTATCTTATTCAAGGGAATTATATACTCTCTCTCTCCATCCAGAATAAAGTGGATGACACTACGTCTAATACCCTCACATCACAGTTGATAACATGCTTAATTTAAAAATTTTTTATGACTCCTCTTGGAAGCCACTGTCTTGGAACCTTACAGGGGCAGTTCTACCCTGTCCTATTTGGCTGTTATAAGTCAGAATTGACTTGATGGCAGGACTGCCAAATCTGTAAATCCCAGATGAACATTTCCTATTGATTGTTCTCCTTCGCCTTAACATTTAGCATGCTCAAACTGAACATGTTATATTTTGATTTCGTAAACCTGACAAAGAAAATGACTTTCACTTTATATTCAAACTTTGAATTAACTCAGAGAAGAAAACAAGTAAATTATGCAAAAACTATTAAGAAAATATTCTATAGGACTTGATAACCAGTTGGATGTTCAGAGAGAATAAAGAGTATAGACTTATTAGTAAAAGTGGCTGGGGGTGA
Organism: Nesogale talazaci; assembly: GCA_004026705.1. Classification (NCBI taxonomy): domain Eukaryota; kingdom Metazoa; phylum Chordata; class Mammalia; order Afrosoricida; family Tenrecidae; genus Nesogale; species Nesogale talazaci. The sequence goes on from PVJH01002795.1 coordinate 119,626, forward strand.
CGTGGGGAAATAATAATAAAGAGTGCAAAAATGAAGAAAATAGAAGGCCCTAGAGATCCTGGGAATGTCAGAGCAACAGCAATCAAGCTGAGAGGAATTGCTAAGGGTGGGAATAGGGCAAGCATGATGGTGGGGCAATAGGAAGGTAAAAGGAAAGAGAAGAAAGATGTAGGAAGCAAAGCCATGGATAGAGGTATAAGCACAGGTGTGTACAGGTGTAAATATATCAATTCATAAAAATAGAGGTATTGGACTATGTACATATATTTGTAATAGCAATATACTGAGGTCCTGCATGATTTTGGGCCTCTGCTCAAGCCCTCTCTCAAAGCGAGAACTTGTTGTTCTAGTAACCTGACATTCTATCATGCTCACCCTCCAGGCAAAATTGCTGAAGACAAAATGGATGCATAAGCAAATTTGGCGAAGAAATGGACGGTACCCAACTTTCAAAAGATATAGTGTCTGAGGTCTTAAAAGCTTGAAGTTAAACAAGTTACCATCTACCAGAGAAGTAACAAGCCCACATGGAAGAATCACACCAGCATGTGTGATTATTAGATGTTGACGGGATCAAGAAACAGACATCTGAAGAGCATAAACACACAACACCCAAAAACATATTGTTGAGAATGAAGAGCGGGTGATCAGAGCAGAGACTCAAAATCCAACTGTAGACAATGGGACATCCGTCACAGAAGGATCAGAAGGATGGGTTTTGACAAGGATGTGATACAAGGGATAAAATTGCTGATGCCAGTCGGATCTTGCCTGAAAGTAGAGAATATCAGAAAGATGATTTCTATGGTTTTGTTGACTATGCAAAGGCATTCAACTTTGTGGGTCATAATTCTACACTAATGTGGAGATGAGAAATGGAAAGGTGGGGAACCCAGGATGGATGAACCCCATGAGACCAGTAGTGGGAATGAAGCAGCAGGATGAGTGGAGGCAAAGTTGGGTGGAGAGGGGGAGTCAACTTCAGGGATCTACCTATAACCCCCTACCAGGGGGACAGACACTGGGGGAGAGGGCAAGGGGAGACATCGAGCAGTGTAAGTTATAACAAAACAATAATTTATGCAGTATTGAGAGTTGGTGGGGGAGTGGGGAGCAAGGATGGTGGGGAAGGGATTGGAGGCTGAAGTCAGAGACTTGGATGGAAAGGTGGAGGTTCAGAGAGTGATGACAGCTGCAGGCATGTGAAGAAGCATGATACAATGTATATATTTATGTATTATGAGAAACAATGTATGAGCACCCAATAAAATGATTAAACATGAGAAGTCTTGAGAAGAATGAGAATTCTTTTATCTTCTTCTTGATTTTATAATAGTGACTCATAATACATTTTCACTTTTATGATTGAATAATTTTACTGTTTTCAAGTTTTACTTACTATTCTCCTTTATTCCTTTTGCTAAACCTGATATCAAGGTATCTAAGAAGGAAGAAAATGTGTTGAAACTGATTGCTATAAAGGTTGTGCAAAAAGAAAAGATTGTACAACACTGATATGATTGAACTATGTCTGGATTAGCTCCTAATAAAATGATTTGGAGAAAATAAAATTCAAATTTATAAAATATCACAAAATAAACATATTACACAAAAATTCATTTACCCTTTACTTAATCTTATTTCTAATATTTCACCTCATTTTCTGTATCATTTGTTCTATTAATCTACCTATTCTAATCATTTTTCCATTTATCTATGTAATGTACAATGATTTCTAGCATTTATGGGTAAGTTATAGACATCATAGTACTTTACCATAAATACTTTAGTGGGTGTTTCCTAAAAAGAGGGGTATTCGGGCTGAGCCCTGGTGGCATAAGTGGTTGAGTGCAGGACTGCGCCCTGAGGGCTTGGCAATTCAAATCCAGCGGCGGCTCTCAGGAGCAGCACTGGGTAGCGCCCACAACCACCAGAGGTAGTGATGCCCCCCCAATAAAAAAGAGGGATATTCTTCTATATGACCAGTGGAAAACTATAAATTTCAGATATCTATAGTAAATTAATAGCTTAATCTCTTATCTATATTCCAAATTTATCAGTAAATGAAATTATCATCTTTCATAACTTGTTTTCCTATCTGTTACAGAAGTCATTATGAGTTCTTGTATGACATTTAGTTTTCATGTCCTATTCTTCTTTAATCTGTAACATTTCTGCATCTAGTCATTGCCTTTTATGGTATATTCAAGACAATACTCTCCCCTCTTTAATGGAATATTTCTAATTTTGTGTATGTCTGATGGTTTCTTCAAGGGTTGCATTTTCAGCTGTCCCAATGCTTAGGCCATGCTGTGTGCTTCCCAGTTTGTTCCTTTGGGCACACATTGCTGTTTTTGGTCTGTGGTGGTTATGATCACCTGGTCAAGGTGTTGGGTCAGCTCTCTTTTGCACAGTCACTTTTTCTTTTCCCTTGGCCTGGAAATTGACATGCAGGTCATTTATGGAGAGAAAGTTTAAGACCATGAAGCATAGCTTATTCCTCATGAAACATTTTCTCCTGAAATCAGTTATTTTTTTTTCCTTTTAGATTCTTGCTGAATCTCATATTTACCATGATAGTTATAAAATGATGATTTCAACTCTCAAAGTTCCTCCACATTTGTCAGTTAGCTCTGAGAATTAGTATCTGCAAGAGAGATACTCTATTCGTATCTATTTATCCATCTATCTTTTATCTGTATATATTGATCTATTTTTATCTCTGTGCCCCTACTTATTATAATTGTCTATCTATCTGTCATCCACGAAGGAATTACCACATTTTCCAGAAATTTTTTTTGTTTTTGTTTTTGTTTTTTTGGCATCACTGCTCTCCGGTGGTGGGAGTAGGAGGCCCAGCCCCACTGCTGGAATTGAACCTCCGTCCCAGTGGGCCGCAGTCCCGTGCACAACCACTACGCCACCGGGGCTCAGCCCATTTTCCAGAAATTTTAGGAGAAGGCCATGCCCACACAGAGATTTCATTAGCTATCTCCAGACTGACAGGCTAGACTCCACCCCTACACTGTTAATCGTCTGACACCGGATTAGGTGATGGCCATAGCCACCTTCTTTTGATTATGAGCACAGAGATGGATCTCTTTCATTCTGTTGGCCAGGTCTCTGTCATCCAAATTTTCTGGTATAGATGAGTAAGTGCTTCCGGTCTTCATCAGCATGTTGACACATTTCAGTTGCTATTCCATCAATTCCTGGAGTCTTGCTTTGGGATATGCTTTCAGTGCAGCGTGAACTCCTTCCCTCAGTCCCATTGGTTCTTGCACATATGCTACCTTCTAAAATGTTAGAATGTTGACCAGTTCTTTTTAGTGAAGTGACTCTGCATATTCACTTTTTTTTTATGCTTCCTGCATCCTTCAATATTTTACCCACAGAATTTTTTTTGGGGGGCATCACTGCCCTCTGGTGGCCATGGGAGCTACCCAGCCTTGTGCTCAGAGAGCTGCTGCTGGATTTGAACCACCAGGCCAATGGGTCGGAGTCCCGCACTCAACCACTACGCCACCGGGGCTCAGCCCTCACAGAATACTTTAATATAACTCCAGTCTTAATTATTTTTCTTGAGTTCTTTCAGTTTAAGATATGTCGAGCACATCCTTCCTTTTTAATTTTCTAATTCTAGGTTTTTGCACATTTTATTACGATATTTCACTTTGACTTTTTGAACTTCCCTGGGAATTTTTCTACTCAGTTCTTTGACTCCATAGTTTCTTCCATTTGTTTTTCCTTTAGCTACTCTATGAGTAAGAGCAATTTTCAGAGTCTCTTTCTTCCTTGAGGAAAATGAGGATGACTTGAAGCACCTACTATACAGATCAATGCTTGCAGTCTTCAGTTTAGATTACAAGTAAATGCCAAGAAGATCAAAATCATCACGATAAATGGAGGAAAGTTTGAAGATGCCAAGGATTTTGTCTTGCTTGTATCCACAATCAATGTTCACGAGAGAAGCAATGAAGAGATTCAAACACATGCTGCACTAGGTAAATTTGCTGCACAAGACCCCTTTAGAGTAGTGAAAAGCAACAGTATTACTTTGAGGACTAAAATATGCTTAACCCAAACCACAGTATTTTCAATTGCCTCATATGCATGTGAAAATTAGACATTGAATAAAGAAGACCAAAGAAGAATGGATGCATTTGAATCGTGGTGCTGGAGCAGAATATTACAAATACTATGGGTGGCTAAAAAGACATACAAATTTGTCTTGAAGGAAGAACAGCCAGTGTTCTCCCTAGAGAAAAAGATGGAAAGGATTCATCGTACATACTTTGGACGTGTTGTCAAGAGTGGCCAGCCTGGAGAAGGACATCATGCTTGCAAAGTGGAGGGGTGGTGGAAAAGAGGAAGGCCCTCACCAAGAGGAGTTGACGCAGTGGCTTCAACACTGGGTTCAGGACTAGGAACATCGTGAGGATGGTGCTGGATTGAGCATGGGCTTGCTCTGTTGTGCATAGAGTCGCTATGGGTGGGAACCAACTTACAGGCATCTAAGAGCAACAAGGCATAGTAATAGCAACGGCAATAGGTTGAGTTGCAATCCACACTGAGTGCTGCAACCCTCAATTGCCTCCATTAACTGTTTCACTTCCTCCTCACGTTCAGCAAGCACAGTGTCTATTAGGATCTTCACAGACTTGCTTGAGGATGTCTAACTCAGAATAAAGTGTTGTGTTCAAGTTTCCTTTAGCTTGCCATCACCCAAAGAAACCTCTATTTATAATTTTTCAGTTATTACAATTTTACATTTCTAGTATCATGCTGTTTTCTGTGGTTGTTTATTTTGTTCAGAGAGTTTCCAGGTTGATAGTGGAGCCACTAACAGTTCAGTCATAAGCTCTTTGTTTTCTTCTCTGGAATATAGCACTTTGATTATAATGTTCCTTGGCATGATTTTCTGTGTGTTCAGTTTGGGATTTGTTGGCCTTGTAGGATCAGTAGTTTTATGACAGTCATCAAATGGAGTCAATCTTTTTCTAGTACCCAATGAGATACATGCAGATTGGTGCCTCCCTTCCCTGCTAGGTCCCTCTCCTCTGGTGCTCTGTCTGTAATATCAGCACTTCCTGGCTGCATTCTCTGTTTCCTCAAGTGCACTTGACATAGAGAGGGCTTGTTTGGGTTCTCTTCTCCCGCATCATAAAGTCCAGAAATTGGTTTGAGATGGAAATCCAGGATGATCATGGGGTTTGTTTCGTTTGGTTACTTCCTTTCAAGGATCACAATTTTGAGCTGATGTTTGTTATTTTCTGAAAGCGTTATTCCATATAGTTTCTCCAGTTTTTTTGTTTGTTTCTGGTAAGAAGGAATGCAATATAGAAATTACTGTTTAATTGGCAGAAGCAGAAATTGATTACATTGGTTCACTATAGGAATGAAGTGACTGAACAGTCCAGAAAGAGAACAAATAATAGACACAGGCAACAATGGCAAATTCTATGTTCAATGAATAATGTGCTTTCAGGTTCACCAGAGAGAATGAATAAGGAGATGGGAAGCATGAGATATATGACCTAATGTTCCTGTTCATCTTAGCCATCAAATGTTACTCTAGAGTATCTTTAGTTAAAAATTGGTTCTTTAAAGTAGAAGAGGGCACCACATACTAGAGTTTTTAATTACTATATTGTTTTTGTTCATTAAAAGTAGTGAAATGTGGATGAAGGGAGATAGTGGGTAGTGTAAGATGTGAAAACAACAGTAGTTTATCATTTATCAGGTTTCTATGAAGGTGGCAGGGGAGAGAGGGAAAAAAGAGGAACTGATACGAAGGGCTTAAACAGAAAGAAAATATTTTGAAAATGATGGTAACATTTGAATAATGGTGCTTGATAAAATTGATGTGCAGATAGTTATAAGACTTGCAAAAGCCCCCAGCACAGTGATTTATTTAAATTAAAAAAGTAGTGGAGTTTTTCAGGCATAAGAGAGATACTAGAATAATACCAGGATTTTGAAAATTTAATATAGTGTGTAACATGAAGATATATAAGGGAAAATAAGTGGAAAGTTAGGCTAGCACAGTAATTTAGAGACCATTACATGTCTCTAAATTAAATATATGTTGTATTAAATAAATGATATATTTAATAGATGATGGAAATTTATGGAAAGAATCCTAGGATTGGCCACATTTGGTTAAATTTATAGATTTTTAAAATTGGTTGATATCTTTGCTATGATGGACCAAAATACTCTAACTTAACATACCAATATTCTGATATTAACACATATGGCAGGAAGAGTTGGAAGATGGTCACAGAAATCCCTGGCCTCTGGTTATTGAATTAGCTACTAATTTAGGTTCTGTCTAGAGGATTTTGCAGGTGTAAATACAGTCCTAAATCAGTTGACCTCAAGATATTTTTTTCTGGTGGACTTGGTGTAATTATATGACTTTTTATAAACAGTTTTCTTTGGATGGTTGAAGCAGAGGAAAATCAGATAGGTTAAAAATAGATGAAAATATGACAGCTTTAACATAAAGGAGGTTCTCTGTTTCTGGCTTTATTATGGTAGTCAAGGAGATGAAGAATTGAATGATGCTCTAGAAACTGAAAACATTTCTGATCAAATCCAAACAAGGAAACTGTGACTTCAGCCTTAAAACCACAAGGAACAGAGTTTTCCATAACAACAGCAAGGCTACCTGAGGACTCTGAGGTGTGTGTTAAGAACACAGCCTGCTGATCTCTTGATCCTAAACTTAGCAGAGACCCCTCAGCCATAGTCTACAGAACTTTAACTAAAGAATAAATAAATGGCTGTTGTTTTAAAAGCTGCTAAATTGGAGATAATTTGTTTCACAGCAATATGCAACTAATACAAAAGGATAATAAAATATATAAGTAGTATTTCCACATGTTTTATTGAAGTTAATTATAAAAGTTGAACTTTCACACTAAGGGTTTCTTAAGGAGTCCTTGCATTACTTTAAGACCACATTACTAGAGATTATTTTTAATCTTTAAAATGTCCTCATAATGATTTTTGTGGTTAGACAAGTGAACAGCATACTTTCTATCCATTAGAATATTGTTAATAGATATGAATTTACTGAAGATAAGGAAAAGAGTTTCCTAAGATTATACCAGGAGCTGGATAGTTACCTGGGCCATCCCCCTTAAGTTAGCATATTTCATTCCTATGACATGTTTTTGTTAGCTAAGCTTCACCATAATTAGTGTTCAAGACACTCATGTGTGTCACTCTTGATTCGGCCTTACTGCTTATTCAGTTTATGATCTGGATACACTTGATTTTTGTCACTTAATTTTGTCATCTTCATTGCCTTACTCCAGATTTGGCTTTGATGAAATATGGTGTCCACTGAAAATGTAATTTAGATTTCTCTTAGCGATTTGGACTTGCTCATTCATTTACTGAATTTCACCACAACCTGTGATTAGATAACTTAACCACAGTTTTATGCTCACAGTGCACATGACTAAGAACCATACAAGCCAGCTGGGTTTCTCTGGAAACCATGAAGTATGCATTCAATGTAAAAATCTAGAGTTCTAGACATTCTTTATTGCTATACAGGAACTAGAGATGGAATGATTAATAAGATTTTTTTTAAAGATTCAGAACTCTGTAGATAGTATCCATCCATGCTTGAGATAATGTTCTACTGTTATCCGTAAGGTTTTTGATGGATAATTCCTCACCACAGGCTGTAAATAGTTTGGAATCTCTAGAAGGTCTGTTGAAATACATTCTTTCACTTTGGTGACCCTGGGATATTTAAAATTCCAGTGACATAGTTTCCAACTTCACAGCAACACACAAGCCATCACTGTAAGACAAACAGACCTCAGGATTGGAGGAGGGCATATTTAAAACCTGCCATATACAGACGACACAACCTTTCTTGGTAAACATGAGAAGAACTTGAAGCACTTTTTGATGACGACCAAGGACTACAACCTTACCATGGATACAGCTCAATTTAAACAAAACCCAAATACTGACAACTGGGCCAATAAATAACATCATGATGAATGGAGAAAAGTTTGAAGTTGTTAAAGATATCATTCATCTTGCTTGGATTCACAATCCATGCTCATGGAAGCAGCAATCAGGACATCGAATGATGCATTATATCGGGCAAATATGCTGCACGAGACCTCTTTAAAATATTGAAAGGCAAGGATATTGCTTTGAAGACTTAAGTGTGCCTGACCCAAGCCATGATATTTTCAATCATCACATATGCATAGGAAAGTTGGCATTGAATAAGGAAGACTGAAAAAGAATCAATATTTTTAATTTATCATGCTAGCAAAGAATGTTGGAAAGTATCATAAACTGCCAAAATGATCAACAAATGTCTCTCAGGAGAAATATACCCAGAATGCTCCTGGGAGACAAGTATGGAGATACCTTATCTGACATATTTTGTACGTATTATCAGGAGGGATTAGTACCTGGAAAAGAACAGCATCTTGGTAACGTAGGGGGCCAGGTAAAAAGAGCAAGGCCCTCAACCAAGATGGATTGACACTGGCTATAGCAGTGGGTTCAAACATAGGAACAATGATAAGGGTGGTGTAAGAATAGGCAATTTTTTGTTCTGTCATTGAAAAGGTCCAAACCAATCATCATCAAGGTGATTCTGATTCATGATGTATGTCAGAGTTGAACTGGGTCTCATAGGGGATTCAAAGGCTGGTTTTCAGAAGTTGATTTGTTTTGTTTTCCTTTTCTAACAAAAGCCAGTAGCTATCAAGTTGATTCTGAATGTCACTGACCCATGTCACTAACCCCAGGACACCTAACAACAGCAATAACATATTTGTGAACCAGTGAAAAGATGAGAAGAAAAATATTCACTGAATAGTGTCTTGAAAAATTTGTATGTTATTTGTTGTGTGTGTTCTTGAGAGACTTTGTCAATTTTTAACATGAAAACAGAAGAGCAACACATACTGTAAAGTGTGTACTCAATGAAATGTCTTCCTATCTTCGGTAACTTTTGAAATCCTAGTAATCTTTTAATGTTTCTCTACAAGACTGTGTGCTTAGGTGTAGACAGGATTCTTTTTTGGTCATAGAGGAACCCTTGGCCAAAGTGATCTTCTCTAGATTGGTGAAAAAAATCAACATGGGCCACTAACTGTGGGAAGAGATATGTTTTCTACAGACTAAAAAATGGAGGTAACCTGCTAATTAAGGTCATGACAGATGTGTTACTAGACAGACACGTTCCGTGAATTTTACCAGTGCAAAGAAAGATCCAGTTGAGATCATTGAAATGCGAGTTATGGGAGGTAACCAATTAGACATGGTTTGAACCTGGAAACTTTGCATAGAAAGCACACTTGTATGTGTGGCAATAATTTCTTTTAGAAGAATTAATACCAGACTAGCTCCAAATGTTCAACCTTGATGATGCCCTAGATGTCCAACTCGTCCATATTGCTATTCAGCTCCAACTCCCCTGACAACTCCCTTGAGTATGTTCCATCATGTTTATGGGTTCTGCAAACCCATACTGTGGACCACAGAAATTTATGTAAGTGTGAAGAAATTTATCACATGGTAGTGGGTGCTGTTCAGTCCCAAATATGAAGGTCAGTTAGGAGTAAACCAGAGGATAAGCTGGCTCTGGCAGGTGTACGCACAGTTAGATGAAGTGATTTTTAAAGTAGTTGTCATGATAGCTGATGAACTCCATATGGTAAAGGGCATTTGAAGCCCTTCCTCAGACCAGAAGTAGCTGTTTTGAGCTACCACTGCAATGGTTGTAATAGAGTTCAAACTAGATTATTTGAGTAACCTCATAGCATGCAGTCACATATGCTTATCTTTTATTTTTGAGCACTTTTATTCTTGAGATCAATAGACAATGTCTTTGGAGAAAAAATTAGACTTAAATCTTAGGTGATTCTTGTATGATCCCAGACCAACTGTCATCCAGATGATTCGTACTCATGGCAACTTCACGTATGTCAGAGTAGAACTGGGGTTGATAGGATAGTTCAAAGCTATTTTTCAGCAGCCAATTTGCTTTTCTTTCATTTCCTATCCCCAAGCAATAGCTGTCAAGTTTATGCTGAATGCCACTGAGTTACGTATGTCCAAGTAGATCCAATGCCCATAGAGTGTCTAATGGCTGATTTTGGGAAGTGGGGTGGGTAAATGAGGTCCAGGACTTTATTCCAAGGTATCTCTGGGTTGACTCAAACCTTTACCCTTTTAGTGTATAAAAGTTAGTGTATAAAACTTGCAGAGTTGAATTAAGGCTCTTTGTCAAAGTAAATAGCCCTAACTGCACACATAAGACAACATTTGTTCCCATTGAACATTCTTTCCTTCCTGGAATACTGTTCTCACTTGAATTCTATAACTACACATTCTCTTTTTGTTCTCCTACATCTCAGACTTTACATCTCCATTTTCTTTTTTCTTTTTTTGGTGGGGGGCAGCACTGCTTTCCGGCGGTGGGAGTAGGAGGCCCAGCCCCACTGCTGGTATTGAACCTCCGTCCCAGTGGGCTGCAGTCCCGAGCACAACCACTACGCCACCGGGGCTCAGCCCTACATCTCCATTTTCATTTCCATCTCTTTACCGTCTTTTCAAAATTATGCTTAAGTGCTATCAAATGGATTCTTACCTGTATTGATCCTAAATACAGAATTTCCCTGTATGTTTCTTGGCTGAAATCTTTATAGGAGTAGAATGCCAGCTGCTGGTAAATTTGGCATGCAATCATTGTAATGAGGGTTTCCTTTCTCTTCTGCTGTTGCTGTTACTGGCTCTAACTGATAGGGACCTTATTGATGGAAGAGCAAAGCACTGCTCTGTCCTGGGCTATCTTCACGATTATTATGTACGTTTGAGCCCATTTTTGCAGCTATGGTGTCCCTCCATTTCATCATGTGTCTTCCTCTTGTTTGCTCACCCTCTAGTTTACCAGGCTTGGTGTCCATTTCTAAAGATCTATCTCTCCTGATATCATGTCCAAACTTCTTGAGATGAAGGCTCAACAAGACATGTTTGGCTTTTTGACCGGCACTTCCATGATTGTTCAGAGTGGTTCAGAGTAAAATGAAATTTTTGACAGCGTCAATCTTTTCTCTGTTTATTATGATGTTGTCTATCAGTCCATGAAATAATTAGATTTTGTGTCAACTTGGCTGGGACAAGATTCTCATTGGCTTGGCAGTTAAGGCCTCGCATCCCCCATGATGTCATATACCACAATGAAATCAATTTCACGTTATTGCTTTGAACAGCTAGTCAGTTGTAAGAAGATTGGGGTGGAGTACAACTCTTTTAATCAGGCCTTAGGCCAGATGAAATTAAAAGGAAATTTCCTTAGTATGACCTAATTCCTATGTAAGTGGACACTAAGGGAAAGCTTGTTTGCTTTTTTGCCTGGGTCTGTAACCTGTATCTGGTTCATGGGCCTCAGTTCTTTGGACTTGAGCCTACAGCCAGACATACTGCCTGCCAGTCAGAGGAGACATTAGTCCCCTGCCAGCTGAACTGCCTGTGAATTAACTGACCTCTGCAGTTACAAGTCTGACTTGCTGACCTTGGATTCATCTGCCTCTGCTGCCTGTGAGGGTTCCAGTCATCCTTGGTGATTCAGTCCCTGAAGATACCATAGTCAAGAGAAGCCTTTACCTTAAAATCTGACCCATAGATTTAAAAGTGGAATCACCTTCTGGTGGTATAAGTTATGAGCTGTCCTGTGACCCACCATTTGAAAGCAACAGTCACTCCACTGGAGAAAGGCGGGACTTTCTACTCCTATAGTTACAGTCTCAGAAATGCAATGGGGCAGTTCTCCCCTGTCCTAGGGATCTGCGTTAATTTGTCATTGACTCATTGGCAGTGAGTCTGAATCATTTCTTTATATATAGTACATATTTAATATATTTCTTTACATATAAGTAAGCATACATGTAAGCACTATATATTTATATAGATCATATATGTGGGTATATGTATATACACATACAATATATAAATATATAGTACTGATACACATATAAAGATGTACAATACATATGCATATGTACACACAGATATATGAAGATAGATAACCTCTGTGCTGTGAGAACTTGTATTTTCTTTAAAAACCATTGTAATCCATAGTGAACCCGGTATCCTGTATTTCAGCAGTGACTTAAGTTCTCTCAGATGTCAAGAAGTAAGGTTATATCTTCTATGTATCATAGTTTATTAATTAGTCTTCCTTGAATTTTGATGTCATATCCAGCTTTTCAGATTATTTTCTCAGTATACAGATAGGCTAAGTATGATGAAGAGATGTGACACTCAGGTCCACTTTTCAGACTTTAAGCTGTGCAGTAACCCCTGGCTTTGTTCAATTGACTGCCTCTTGGAATATGCACAGTTCCACATGAGAATAATTAAATAATCTAGAGCTACCATCATTTGAAATGTTATGCTTAATTTATTATGCTCCACATAGTCAAATGGCTTTGTGCAGTCCATAAAACAAAAATACATTTCTGGTATTCTCTCCTTTTAGCCAAAATCCATCTGATGTCAGCAATAATATTCCTCTTTGCATATCTTCTTTCTGAATCTGGCTTGAATTTCTGGCAGTTCTCAGTTGATGTACGGCTGCAACCATTTTTAAATTATAGTCAGAAAAATTTGCTCACATGTGATATTGAAATTGTTCAATAATTTTTCCAAAGAAAGGAATTATTTTTTTTGAATGGGCACAAATATGGATATCTTCAGTGGGATAGGTATCAATCTTCCAATTTTTCTTAGCATAGACTAGTGGGCACCTCCAGCACTGAATTTGCTTTTTGAAATATATCAGTTCCTATTCTGTTAATTGTGGGAATCTTGGTTATTGTTAATAGCTTCAGTGCACTTTAGACTTTCTCTTAGTTACCATTGGTTCTTGATTTGACAATTCTTTCTGGTTCAGTGACTTGGTATTTCTTCCATCTTCTTTTGATGCCTCCTGAATTATTCAATATTTTGCCCATAGGTTCCTTCCATATTGCCATTTAAAGCTTGCCTTTTTTCCTTCAGTTCTCTTAATTTGAAATATATTGAAATATATATTCTTTTTGATCTTAAAGCTCCATATCTTTTCATGTCATTTTATTATAATGCCTTATTTGTCTTTAAGTTGCCTTTTGGAGTTTTTTGTTTAGTTCTTTTACTTCATCTTCCACCTATTAACTTTGCTCTTTTGTTGTCAAGGGCACATTTCAGAGTGACATTCAAGGCAAACACATTTACTTTGCTTCGTTTTTCTTTCCTGCCTTTTAAATGTTTGTTTTGTTTCCTGGTATATAGAGTTCTTGGTATTTCCCCACAACTTGTCTGGTCTTTGTTTATCCGTGGTCAGTGTATCAAATTTGTTCTTGAGATGTTCTCTCAGTTCAGCTCAGATATACCCAAAGCTCTTGGGGACTTGTTTTACTTTCTTCAGCTTCTTCATATAAGCAATTGCTGATCTTTTCCACAGCTAGCCCCTGGCCTTATTTTGGCTAATAAAATACATTTCTTTTTCATTCATTTTCACCGATATCGTTAATTTGACTCTTGTGCATTCTATCTTATGGGGGCCATGTGTATGGTTGCCATTTATGTTGTTGGAAAAAGCTATTTGCAAAATTCTCTCATGTAAAAGAACTCTAAAGAGCATTCATCCAGTATTAGTTTGATGGCCCTGCTAAGGCACGAGAGACCCAGGCTCTTTCTGTTGTCCAACTCTACAATTCTTAGCCTGACCTCTAGCCTCAGTGTTGTCCATGCTTGTAAAGTGACTGTGGTATCTCCAGCTGTTACATCTATTTTCCAAATGAGAAGAAAAGAAAGGGGGAGGTCCGAAAGGGCTCACTTCAGCTTTTTCATTTCCTTTTAAAGAAAGTTTCCTAAGGTCTCAATCAACAAATTCTCCTTATGTTTTGCTGAGAAGAGCCAAATCACATGTTCATATCTCTATACAAAGGTGGTTAGGAAAGAGAATATTTGTGTGCATTACCAATTTCCACAATAAGTGGTCTTCTTTTGTAAGAAGGAAATAGATTTTGCATAGGCTACTACTAGTCTCTATCAGAAAGCCCTACATGATCTCACCCTGCAATAAAAACTCTTTCTCCTCATTATATTTTGGTGGTATGATTTTTTGTTACTACTCTATCTAAATTGGTGGGTTACATGCTGGGTTGCTAAACTCAGGGTCAACAGTTCAGATTCACCTCCCACTGCATGGGCGAGAGTTAAAGCTTTCTACTCCCATAAAGACTTAGAAACCCAAAGGGCAGCTTTACTCAGTTTTGTTATGCATCAAAATGGACTCAATGACAATGAATTTCAGTTCTGAGTATTAATTTTCACCGTATCTCAGCAATCTTTGTTCCAACCTAACTTGAAACCAGTCTCCCTCAGGAGTCTTTTTTCCTAATTGTTGATATATACTGTCACGATACCACTGAGTAAGCTTGCTTGTTGTCAAGTTGATTCTAATTCAATATAGATCCTAAGGATGGTTGTAAGTATGTTGTAGAAATATGAAGTAAGAGAATTCCTACTTCACAGAGAGGAGGAGAATCAAGCCCAAGGTTGATTCCTATGGGAAAAGGTTGGAAAAGCTTTCACCCTCCAACCTTCTCTGCCAACTCTGATTCTCAGAATTCCTCCAACAACACACTCTTCTTTGAAACGTTTAAGCTGAGGTTAGCAGTTCATTAAGATGGACACACAGATGACATTGACGCTGCAGCTCAGGGAGAGGTACATGCCTGACCAGAGCACAAGAGAACAAATGAAGGGGGAGGAAGAGTGAGGGGGGGGGGCGTGTATCCTGGCCCATACAGTGTTGAGGACAATATCCCCACTCAGAACAGCCAATGCATGGAGAGGACCGTATGGCTGGCCCCACTATGGAACACAACATCTCTCACTGATCCAAAGCTTTGTGGGGACGACAATGGAGAAGCAGGGTTGGGATTGTACCCTGTCTTACCCCACCACACCAACACAAAAACACTAAGGCTGTGCAGCAGAGCAGCAGGGGGAGCAGAGTATGGAGCTCCTGAAGAAGTACCAAGGATATACTTTGGGGTCAGGATGTGGCACTCCCATTGGACTTAACCAGGGGACATTCCTGGAGGTCAACAAATAGACCTTGAACTATTTACAGATTTTAATTTTGTTATTATTATTTTTATTTAATTATATATTTTTACTTACTTATATATTTTACATTGGGTTTCTTGTTTTTGTCATCATTTTGTTTTCTTTGGTAACTTCATCTTACGATGCCTTGTTTGTTTTTTGTATATATTATTATCTCTGCCAGTCTATCTAGATAAGATAGGCTGGATGAACAGTCTGGAGGAGAAAACAGTGGGACTGATGGTTCCGGGGGGACATAGGAGATAGGGAGGAGGGGGCAAGGAGGTGGTGCTGATCAACCTAGGGATATGGAAACAAAAAGTGATTCAAACTTAGTGACAAGGTAAATGTGAGAGGCCTGATAGGGCTTGATCAAGAGTAATGTAACAGAGAAATTACTGAAACCCAAATGAAGGCTGAACATGATAGTGGGACAAGAGGAAAGTAAAAGGACATAGAGGAAAAAACTGTAGGGAAAGGGCATTTATAGAGGTCAAAATATAGGCATGTACATAGGTAAATATATTACATGTGATGATGGGGAAATAGATCTATGTGCATATACTTAAAGGTTTAGTATTAAGACAACAAAAGGGCATTGGACCTCCACTCAAGTACTTCCTCAATGCAAGAACACTTTTTTTCTATTAAATTGGAATTCCATGATGCTAACCTTCCTACATGATCACTGAAGACAAATGTGTGCATAAGCAAAAGTGGTGGAGAAAGCTGATGATGCCTGGTTATCAAAAGATAGGGTATCTGGGGTCTTCAAAACTTGAAACTGAACAAACAACCATCTAGTTCAGAAGCCACAAAACCTACATGGAAGAAGCATACCAGTCTGTGTGACTACGAGGTATCAAGGGATCAGTTATCATGCTTCAATAACTAAAAATCATAACATTGCATGCCCACCTTCCTGATATGATCACTGACAACAAATGTGTGCATAAGCAAATGTTGTGAAGAAAGCTGATCATGTCCGGCGATCAAAAAATATAGTGTCTGGGATCTTAAAGGCTTGAAAGTAGGCAAGAGGCCATCTAGTCCAGAAGCAACTAAGCCCACATGGAAGAAGTACACCAGCCTGTGTTACCACAAGGTGTTGAAGGGATCTGGTATCAGGCATCTAGGAACTAAAAATCGTATCATTATAAATGACGGGGAGTACAGATTGGGGACGTAAAGCCTATCGGTAGGTGAATCGCCATCCCCTTACAGAAGGGTCTTGGAAAGGAGATGAGCCAGTCAAGGTACAGTGTAGCAACAATGGAATATACAACTTTCCTCTGGTTCTTAAATGCTTCCTCCCACCCACTATCTTGACTCCAAATTTACCTTACAAATCCGGCTAGACCAGGGGATGTACTCTGGTGTTGGAGACATGGGAAATACACGACAGATGGTCCCTTCAGGACAAGTGGTGATAGTGGTGATTCCAGGTGGGTGGAAGGAAGGTGGAGTAGAAAGAGGGAACCAATTGCAGGGATTTTCATATAACCTCCTCCTGTGGTATGGACAACAGGGAAGTGGGCAAAGAGAGACATCGGATAATGTACAATATGACAAAATAATAATAACTTATAAAATTTCAAGGGCCCATAAGGGAAAGGCCAGCAGGGAGGGGATAGAAAAAGGAGGAGCTAATACCAAGGGTTTAAGTAGAAAGAAAAAGTTTTGAGAAGGATGATGACAACAAATATGCTTTGCATACAGTGAATGTATGTACAAATTGTGATAAGAGCTGTATGAGCCCCCAATAAAAAGATTTAAAAAAATGGGAAAAAAAGAGAAGAAAACAAAAAAGAAATCCATGGTAGGCAAACCTATAGAGACAGTAACTGGATGAATAATTACCTAGGGATAGGGAGGAGAAGTTGGAAAAATATAGCTCTAACAGCGAATATGAGGAGAAAGTGTTTTGAAATTGGTTGTGGTGATGATTGCATAGCTCTTCTTACAACGACTAAATGATTGAACTGTACAATATGTGAATTATATGCCAATAAAACAATTTCTAAGTGAAAAAACAAAAAGAAAGCTTTATATAAAGAGTAAGTCCATAAGATTAAGTCCATAAGTCTGATATTAGCCCCATCTCTTATACCAATCTATACATTCCTCTTCAGACTCACCCAGCACATGCAATGATGTTGAGTCCAGGAAGATCACAGGCCAGTGGGTGGAATATTTTGTGAATCCAGTGACTGTGGAAGCATTTTAGCTCTGCCGTGGGTCTCCACATGGCTCCTCCAGCCCCAAAGTTCTGGCTGCTATCATCAAAGCTCCATGTGACTTGTCAACAGCAGAGTGTGTATCTGGCCTCCAGTTAGTTATTCATCTTCTTCGTGCCTTCAAATGAAGTCATCCAGCTGCAATCTGATGGACGGACTAGACTCCACCCCTTCACAAGTAGACAGATTATGTAACTGATGCAGGGTCCAAAGGATGCACTCCATTCCAAGTTTTTATCTCTTGATAGTATTAAGAGGTCCCCTTCCAACTCTGGAGAGAACTCCTTTTAAACCAAATAGGATGGAAAAACTGGCAATTCCCACATTAGGGTTTCAAATTGTCACTATCACATGTAAGCCTGCTAACAATGACAACTGACTCTTCAGTCTATCAGTTTCGTTTCCCATCTTCTCTTACAAATTCTCACCAGAAAAAGGAAATATCTCTAGTCTGCATGCTATCAATCATTTGATGGGAATTATAAATACTATGGCTGGTAGAACTGTATTGATAAATCACTGCATCACAAGTATATGTATATTATTTCAGAATATTACTTAGTTTGTCCAAGTCAGTCACTGTGTTTATGAATTGCCATTAATAAATCATCCTATCAATTATTTGAATGGCTGTATGAAACTAATGACCATCAAGTGATAATCTCAGTCAAAGATATTATATCTGCAATTAAAAGACCAGGATTATTTTCAGAGTATAAAAAATGCTATAAACACCAGGTACTTGTTTTTAGAGTTTTACTTTGAATTAAACATTGAAGAGTCCACTGGGCTAATATTTATTTTCCATTTTCAAAATTATTCCTTCCCTTCTAGTTGCTCTGGTCATTAGGCCTGTATACTTATAAGAAAAACAGCCTTTAATTTTGCAGTTAAATACAATCATTCAGACCCCAAAAGCTGAAGATTGTCTTCGAAAGGAATTCAAGAGACAGAAAAATAGATATTTTATTGTGCTGCAACCCAAAGGAAGTTTTAAAAGGGTTCCTGTGTACCAACAAACATTTTTTCTCATTTAATAAGAGACTGGGGTTTCGTCCAGCCTAGCAGCATTGCAGAAAAAAGCTTGACCATTTGGATTTTGAAAAGAGATCATAGTCAAGAAAACCCTATGAAGTTATTCTACACTGTTACACATGAATCAGGACTGACAAGACAGTAACAGGATGGAGAAGACTATAGAATTATGGATAGTTTTGCTTATATGGTTTTAACTTTTAAGAATATTTACAGATGATACTTTTAGGTTACTTTTAGTAGTTCTATAGGTAGCATTTTATACCTATTTGACAATGGAAATTAATTTTTAATAAGAATTATTATGAATAATAATTTTGGACTAATTCCACCCTTTTAATGACTGCTTCATTTTTACAGATGAGGCAAGTGATAAGGCTAACCTACTTAAGGTTGTATATGAAGGATCAAGAGAATTGATATAAAATTATGGAAACCTTTATTGAATAAAAATATCAAAATGTGAAGCTACTGCTTCTAAACATACTTTTCATATAGGTCTATACACTTGTGAAGTTGGTATTTCCATCTCTATAGACCTTCTTCAAAGAGATGTGTGCCTTTTGATCTACACCCCATTGAAATAGCAATTCTGCATCCTCTGGGGATGCACATTGTGCTCTCTTGCAATATTCTTTAACTTTGGGGAACAAAAGATAGCCTGAAGGGACAACATCATGGCTATGGGCTGGATGTTGTAAGGTTCTCACTGGACAAAGCTTGTTACCCTGGAGGGATAAACAAGTATGCTGTGATGAACAAAGATATACCTTGGTGCAAGTTTCCTGGCCTTTTGTCTCACCAAAGTCATTTTTAATATTCTCAAAATTTCTTCCTAATAAGCCCCTGTTAAAAACAAAACAAGGCTGAGCTCCGGTGGTGTAAGTGGTTGAGTGCGGGACTGTGGCCCCCGGGCTTGGCGGTTAATCCAGCGGCGGCTCTCAGGAGCAGCACTGGGTAGCTCTCACGACCACCAGAGGGCAGTGGTGCCCCCGCCAAACAAACAAAACAAAAAACAACCCCCTGTAATCATTCTTCTGTAGCCTTCAAGAAATCTATCAATATTTCCCCTTTGGAATCTAGAAGTCATGCGCATAACCCATTTAGCTAACCATTCTGCCTTTTAGGTTACCAGTCCAGTATGTCCCATGAGAAGCCCCTGTTTTTATTGGACTTTTTTTAAGGCATCCTAATGAAAGTCCAAGACATGCACTGTTTTCAAGTAGATTTCAATCCAGAGTGACCCAATAAGATAATCAAGTGACTCCTGTCAGTCTTTATGGTAGCAGAAACCCTTATCTTTCTCCTGCAGAGCAGCTGGTGGATCTGAACCCAATACATAACACCCTGAGGAGAGAGATGAAGTCACGTGTGCCACCAACTTGTCTGTAGCCATTTATTGATAACATTGCTTAAACGCATGGTTTGAATCAAAGCGTGCCCCCATGAACACGAGTACCCTGGTAGTAAGACTTTTTTTTTTTTTTACTTTAGTGCCATACAGCCAAGTTATAAGAAAGCTCTTGACATTCAAACCTACATTTAAAACAAAAAAGAAAGAAAAAGAAACCACAACAACAGCAACAAAACACCTAGATATTTCCCAGCATAAACAACGATTAGATTTTTCCCAGAGAAAACGATTAGATTAGACCATGTTTACATTCTTCCCTTCTGTCCATCATCTGGGTCTTCTCATTCCTGTAGTCCCACAGTCTGACCCAGGACACAGCCACAGGGAGAAGCCCCAGGAAGCAGACATGCTAATATGAAATTTTAGCGCTTCCTTTTCTCCTTGGAGTCGGCACTTCCCCGAGATTGAAAGGGAGGACTGGCTCTCACACCACCCCTCAGCACCACCACTGGAGGCCTCTGTATGTCTGGAGCAGTGTGAGCATGGGGTTGACCCAGTCATCTCTATGCTTTGAGAGAGTGGCCTGGGTCCCCATGGTCTTTGTAGTTAGCAAAGATGTTGGTTAGCCCTGCCTCCTCCCCTGTGCAGAGGGGGAGGTGGACTGTGGTGATGGGGGAGCCAATTATGGTAGCTTCTCGCTGCACTGAGCAAGTGGCTGGGTTGTCATTCATTACCTCCTAATGTTTAGCTGCACTACACAAAGCACCAAAGCTGGGAGGCATCTCAGCTGAGGAGGGAAAGCCTGACAGAGGCAATAAACCACCTTCTTCTTCAAGATGCCACTGCAGGGTCATAGAATTTGCATGCAGCTCCAGTTGTGCCTGCAACTCGGGTTATTAATTATTATCCCAATCAGCCCCCTTGTTACCACCAAGCTCTCATTACGGCTGCAAACACAGGTATGTTCAACTCCCGCCCCACTGCCCCCATATATTATGCCACCACTTTGTTATATAACTACTGAGAGCCAGAGCCCATCAGAGGGACTTTAAACAAAATAAAAGCTCGGCCGAGGTGCGCTTCCTCTTTGTCTGGCTGAAAGGAGATGATGGTAATATAAAACACCTTCGCGCAGACGTCCAACATTCATACTCATCAAGCGGACGTCGATTTTGAGATTCTCTCCTGTCATTTTGTCACAATGCATTTGCTTTTGTAAAGGGCAGGGTCGGAGGAGGAGGCTGTTACCCCAGCTCAAACTCACAGGCAGCCACAAATGGAAAGGCAGGAGCTTCTCAGAAGCAAGAGACTAACCTGATCATTGTTGTTTATTGAGGCCCAAAGAGTCCCTTTCGCAAACCCCAGAAGCTTTATAGAGTTCAGGCTGACCCCATAACTCTGCCTGCTGTTGAAACAGGGCTGCCCTTCCTACGGGCCTCGTCTCTGGTGCAAAATCACCGACAATCCAACAATGAATGATTTTGCTTTAGAGTAGTGAGCTGACCCCTGGCCCTCAAGACCATTCTCCCTCCCCCATTTTTCAAGAAGAGACTTTACCTGGCTGCCCTGGACCAATCTTCAACTCCACAGGACGAACCAAGAAATCCAAATGATCTGTATAGCCTTTGAAGTCATCTTCTTTTACTTGTGAATTGATACTTCCATTTAATCTATGTGGAGACCCATGGAAGTTCATATGGATGGATTCTGACTTTTCATGAAACTAAAGCAAATAAGAAAATGTGGATACAGCATTGAGTACTGTACTTAGAAGACCCACATGTATTGCTATTATTGCTTAATTCATTTTATTGTATATACTGTGGCTGACATTTTTTTCCCCAATAGAAGCCATTGCCGTGGAAACAATGCATGTCTTTCTTTGTTCGTAATTCTTCCTGTTGTATTCTCCCAAACTAGGGTCACCAGACTGGATAGCTGTCTCTCCCACCTTTTGAATTTTGCCTTCTTTGTCTATCTCTCCCCATCTTTTTTTATTTTTGCCTTCACATGTGTGTCCGGGTGAAAATACGCCCTCCAAAAATAGCTGTGACTCGTTGTGTTTAGTTGACGCGGGCTTGTGTGGCTCGACCTGCCCAGCTTGGGCTCCCCAACAACCAAAGTGGCAAAGGAGCCTGAAACCAATACAAACTCACAGTCATTGAGTCAAGTCCAACCCAGAGGGTTGAGGAGAAGGACAGAGGAGAAGAGCCCTGGGGGTTCCAAGACTATAAATCTTTATGGGGGTTGAAAGTCTTTTAGTTTTCCTGTGGAGAGGCTGTTGGTTTCTAATTGCTCACCTTGAACTTGGCAGCCTGATCCTCCTCCCTTTTAATTTGCCCAGGTCAAGTAGGATTTCCCCAACAGAGTTGTCACTTAGGGGTGCTTGGATTTCAGAAGAAGCTGTCTCCTGTAGGCAACATCTTAGGCTCCTAAACGCTCAGAAAAAACTTGTTCTGTTCACATGTACGTTGAAAGTGGGAGGCAACAAATTGAGGATCGGATATTTCACCAGAAGGGGATGACTTTTTCATTCATTCTAACTTATCTACTTTTGGAAACAGGAAAGGACTTTTCAGCATCCTAGAATTTGCCCATGAAAACAGAGGAAGGAGAACTAGTCCCTCCTGAGCACTGACTACAGACCGCCCACCGAACACAGGAGCCTAACCTCGCCCCCTTTCCCTTTCTTACAGCAGCTGAAGAAGGTGTGGGGATCAGAATGGTAAAAATTATTTCCAAGTTGACAAAATGAGCAGCAGCATGTGACTTCAGCCCTAGATCGAACTAAGCCAGGATATCTCTGTGAGTGAGTACTGTGCTTCAAAATGCTCACATTGTATTTACTCATACATCTTTGCCAACACCTCTGTGCGGATCTCCTTACTTTTCCCCGGGCAGGGTGAGCTTTGGTATCATTGCAATAGTGAGGCATATGGTCTTTGATTTAGAAGCACACTACTCACCTTAAAAGTCACATTTAATTGCAAGCATATCTGATTGCTTTTAGAAATTAAAACACGGAATTCTTTGCCACTTAAGATGTTCAGTTGCCAAAGAAATGAAAACAATTCCAAAAGGAGAACCTCACAAGTATTTCCAACAATAGCAGTACCATTGCAAAACTTATACCTTGAATTGCTCAGATGATTGCATGCAGCCATGCAATCTCGTTCTCAGTCTCACCCCTCCTGTCTTGTTTCAAGCTTGAGGGAGGGAGAGAAGGGAAGAGAGAGAGGGAGCGAGAGAGAGAGAGAGGGAGAGAGAGAGAGAGAGAGAGAGAGAGAGAGAGAGAGAGCGCTCTTATGCACAGAAAAGTAAATGGAAGACACAGAAAGAACTACATGACTGTGACGTTCCTCAGAACAGAGTCTTTATTTCTCCACACACCAGTCCCTTTGAGCAACACCAAGGGCAGAGTTCCTTGACTTCAACTTTATGCTTTTCTACTTCAATTGCATTTCAAAGTGGTGAAGGGGAAGGGGGCTTCTGAGGTTGGCTATTTTGAAGTGCCGGGGATAGCCTAGGGTCGACTCTGTCTACTAAAAAGAGGACGAGGAGAGAGCCCAGGGGTCTGGGGAAGCATCTTGGGAAGGCCCAGAAAAGTTGTTCTTAGTAGGAACAAGTAAGGTCAG
Organism: Nesogale talazaci; assembly: GCA_004026705.1. NCBI lineage: Eukaryota > Metazoa > Chordata > Mammalia > Afrosoricida > Tenrecidae > Nesogale > Nesogale talazaci. The sequence continues at coordinate 143,037 of PVJH01002795.1, forward strand.
TTTAGAAAAACTCCATCTTGGGGTCCACGGGAGTGCTCCAGAAAGATACTACAGCAACAGAAAGGTCTTGCCAGATAAGCTTTCAAAGCATGATATGAAAAACAAGAGAGCTTGGGGATATCTGCGTTTTGTAGGAAGTAGACCAAAAAAATCTATCGTGTTCACTTAAATGTGCTATAATTAGCATTTGTAACTATGTCAGTCCTTTTCCTAGTTAGCCTGAGCCTATGATATATAGGAGATAATGTATGGAAGAGCTCTCTTACAGTGATTGACACAAGGGAAGTGTTTATTATCTGGCAATGTTCATTGAAACGTGTGCTCTTTGCAGAATTGTGGCAAATCAGAAGGTTGCCAGAAGTTTAAATGGGCAAGTGCTATTTTGATTCCCTTGAAGGGAACGAAGATGAATTTTATCAACCCTGACATGCTGGCATTGATCCTTGGCAATATGCTATAGTCTGTAGTTCATAAACATCTAGAAATGGCAGCAACAATGATGAGGAGCCCAGACTGAATTGGGTTCACAAAGAACAATCATGTTGGCCCAGTATTATTTATTTTCAAATAGTATTATTGGTTAGGGTCATTGTAAGTCGACATCAACTTGATGACAGTGAGTTTTGTTTTTTTTTAGCTTATTGGATGACTGTCTTAGGAAAGAGGAGCTCTGGTGATGCAGTGGGTAAAGCACCCAGCTTCTAACAGAAAGGCAGTATGAATCCATCAGCTACTCAGTGGGAGAGAGAATTGTCAGTCTGCTTCTGAAAAGATTGCAGTGGAATCACTCTAGGGCAGTTCCAGTCTGTTCTATAGGGTCGTTTGGAATTGAAATTTGGTTGAACATAGCCATTTCAGTTTATATTAGGAAAATGTGGAAGGTGCAGTTAGACTCCAGTAAGGCATGTAACATGGTGCCTTATGGACAAGGAAGAAAATGAACAGGACATAAGGTAGGCAAATGAGAAATTTCATGGGTGGCTGTATTCAAAAATATTATTATGTTGGGTAACACAGGAATAATTGTCATTTTGAAGTGATATTTAGTGAAATTATGCTAATCAAAATTTTTATTAATGATGTGAAGAAAATTGGTTTGAAGGAAATATTTACTCCAATTTTTACCCTGGTATTTTGTCTTCAAAATACCTTTAACCCACATGTTTTATGAACTATGCCTAACTCCCTTTCTTCCTCCTGTGTTTGAAACTTCCCATTTTGAAAGGAATAGCAAATTTTGTAGTGACAATGTGCACTTATAAAGATAATCTGCTACCTGCTTTTTTGTTATGCTATTCATATAACATACAGGGTCTCACTTCTGGGCATACCCAAATTCTTCTGAGTGGGGAAGATCAATGTCATGAAGAAATAAAAATCTGATCACCCATAATTGCGAAAACTATGATGCATTGACAAGGCTTGAAGATGATTCACAAGGAAACAGTTGGCACACAACTTGGCATCTTTAAAGTTGTTATCCCTTACCTATGTGTTTACTCGTGTATTGGGCATTGAATTCTACAAGGGGGGGGGGGGTGAGATGTAGAGTCAAGAGATGACATGTGTGTCTCCCTTACGTGGTCTTCTCTTTCTTCAATCTGTTCAAATTTACAAACCTACCCAGCAAAAGGAAAGCCCTGCAGTTACATGGAATTATCCCTTGAGAAGGCAATTTAGCAATTAAGAGCTCATACTCCCTCTGACTTTCCTATATTCTAATTAATGTCATGAAGTAATCCTGTTAATTATACATGCGCAGGCTCACAAAAGGAGTTATGTGAGGTTCCTTCTCAGCTAAGTTTTAAGGTCCTCGTAGATTAGGGTCCAGGTAATCCACTTCAGTGTATCAGTAAGACACCTTCATTACCAAATGACTATCCAATTTATGGGCCTAACTGGAACTTTAAAAAAAAAAACTATTTTATTGGAGGCTCTTACAGCTCTCACAACAATCCATATATCAATTGTATATGGATCACATTGGGACATATGTTGCCCTCATCATTGTCAAAACATTTCCTTTCTACTTAAGCCCTTGGTATTCTAACTGGAACATTTTTAAGAGTGGAAGGAGGCCATGCACTGATTGATTTCTCCCTTTTGTACCATGTACATTCTGTATGAGTGTGACATTCCTCCTCATGAAATTGTCTTTGCTAAATTTTCACTCTCTTAACATGAAAATAATCTTTTACCCCTTTGATCACCCATCACTCCGAGATTTCACTGAACTATTTCTTCATGATCTTCAGAGTCTGGAGACAGTCTTCTTTCCCTTTTTACAGTACCCACCACCTATGGTCATGAGACACTTATGTTTCACTGGAAATTTTGTATTAGCTCGATGAATTATATTCTTACCCAAAAGTTAACATTTAGATGATAAATTCTTCATCGTTAGTAATCACCATTTTCTATAAGCTAAAGTTCAAATTCATTTATGTGATATTAAGTTCCTCATAACTTAACCTCTATCTACCAACACTTTATACTCCACATGGGAGCAGAGGTTGGCCACTTTTTCTGTAAAGGGCCAGAGATAAAGTTCTTAGATTGTGTGGGCTATTCAATATCTGTTGGAACTACTCAACACTGTCTTTGCAGCATGGACTCAGCCTTAAGCAATAGGGAAATGGATGATTGTATATTAGTAAAACTTCATTGTGGAAATGAAATGCACAGTTCATAGCATTACCGTGTGCCATAAGATAGATTTCTTTGAGATTTTTCCAACCACTAACATTATGTTCTGTACATGTACTGTACAAGAATCACGGCTGCTCCAATTTCGCTTGGGCTGTCGTTCTGTGAGAAAAGGATGGGGAGCGCCACATCCAATTTCCTCTGACTTCAGGAGGAAGAAGGAGAGTCGAGATCAGCTCAAAGCTGATTGCAACAAGGTAGACCTCAGACATAGTTGAACCCTTCTTTCCTTTTTGCCCTATTCTCCAATAACTATCTCTCCCATGGGAGTCTCCCTTTTTGGCTGACTTTGATAATTTGTTGCAATGGCCACATAGAATGCACAGACAATACTCATAACGCTGAGGCTTATTAGGGAAGCTCCCCGTTATGACAAGTTAGCATCAGAAATGAAGGATACATTCGTTGGTCCACAGCGTTTCCTCTCCTCAGCCGGAAGCTGCACGTCTTTCTGGCCCTCAGCCTCTCAGTCTCACTTTGGAATAGACGTCTCCTTGCAGTCTATCATTTCACTCTTCATCTTCGTAGCCACAGCTGAAGGCTACGTTGTGGCGGAATAGCCACTTGTCTTTCTTGTAAGCTTTGTAAACCTACATCAAAAGTTCTACTTAGAAGATGCATCTTGACAGTGTATTTTACAAATATCTGTGGCGGCATTATTTACTACAGTACGCATTATTCTTTTGGCAGACACTGCTAACTACCTATTCTGTCTCTCCTTCTTTGATGACACAACCTTGAGTTTATTTAGAATGGTTGTGACCCTGGATAAAGATTTATATTCTTTGGACTTCTTTGAAAATAGGGGTTGACATGTGACCCTGTTCTATCCATTGGGATGCAAATGGTTACTAGAGCCTTTTCTGGGAAAGCTTTTAAAGGGGGAGAATTAACTCACACACCCTTTGCAGTTTTCCTCCTGTCTTTTCCTTTCTGCCTGGAATTCACACAAAGTTTGGCAGGGCTGCTGTTCTCTTTGAGGCCATGATGAGAACGACCGAGCAGGAAGATAAGAGTGGGCAGGTTCTTGGTTACCTCACTAAGCCACTCTTCTGCCCACGCCTAACCCTCTTGTTATACGGGCAACTGTGTTTATTGGCAAAAAACCTTTTATTCCCCGTGGAATTTTCTGTTGTTTTATCAATTGTTTATCCACTAGAGCTTTTTGATATCCTAGGCAACAATCCAATTTCTGATTATCATCCTACATGGAATAAAGTAGAAATAAAGACAGATTATGCACATGCATGCACACGATTGTGGAAACAATGGAAAAATCCATTAGTGATTCTTGAACACTCATATTAATTTTTAAGGAGAGAGCACACCCATGAAGAAAAAGCTTTACAAATGAAGTTAAAAGATCTCACTCTACTATCAGTTTTTTGTGTGTTTGTTTTGGTTCTGGGTGATGTTGTTAGGGTGTTATGATGCTAGGAGCTACGCCACTGGCATTTCAAGTACCAGCAGGCTCAACCATAGCAGAGAGGCTTTAGAAGAGAATCTAACTAGTACAGACTAGGAAGAAAGACCTAGAAGTCTACTTCTGAAAAGATGGAGAGGAGAGAGAGAGAGAGAGAGAGAGAGAGAGAGAGGAGAGATCAGTCAACACCTTATGAAAAGGAGCAGAACATTGTCTTATAATGTGCTCTAAAAGGAACTCTCTGGTTGGAAGGCACTGAAAATTAGATTTCAGAAGGTAGACGGAAAGTTGAGATGATCTTTAAATTAAAAGATCACTTTATTGGGGGTTCTTACAGTTTCTAAACATTTACTTTCTATTCAGCCCCTTGGTATCATCTCCTTTTACCCTCTTCCACCCTCATGAGCTCTTGATAAATTAAAAATAATTATTATTTTCATATCTTACAATGACTGCTGTCTCCCTTCCCCCATGGTTTCTGTTGTTTGGCCCCCTGGGGGGTGGTTATGTGTTGATCATTGCGATGGGCTACACCTTCCTCCCCTCCTCTCCATATGATCACTCTACTCTTCTGGTATTGCTGTGCCCATTCTTGTTTCTAGATTCCATGTGTCCTGAGCTCTTATCGCTTATCAGTCCCTGTGCCCATGCACTGGTGCATTCTGCAGTAGAATGCAGGACTGCGGTCATGACAGTGGAGGGTAAGGAAGCCACAAGAACCCAGAGAAATAGCCTGCGCTTTATCAGTGCTATACTGCACACTGGGTGACTCACCCCTTTTTTGTGACCCTTGGGACCACCATTTAATGATAAGACACGATTCAAAATGAGAAGAAACAACTTTATGTGTCCATTAATCATCAGAACATGGAATGTATGAATTGAGGACAATTGGAAGCCATGAACAAAGAAATGGAACACAAAAAGATGGAAATCTTAGCCATTAACTAAAATGGACTTGTTTTGGCTATTTTGGCAGTCATTTGGCCTACAGTACATGGAGTGACAACTTGAGAAGGAATGGCATTGCATGCATTATCATAAAGAACATTTCAAGATCTAGCCTAAAATGAAATGCTAAATATTCATATTGTTATAAGATTAGTTGATCTATTATTCAACTTTACACATCAAATACTAATGCCAGAGATTGAGAAATTGATGAATTCTATTAGTGTTTTCAGTCTGAACTTGATCAAACATATAGTCTAGATACATTGAACATTATTTGTGATTAGAAATCACAAGTTAGTTAGAAAGAAAAAGAATCAGTAGTTGGAAAATATGGGGTTGGTGATAGAAACAACACTGGAGATTTATCACATGACATAATTTTATGAAATCAATGGCTTACTCATTAAAAATCCTGACTATACAGAGACACCTAGCTGGATGGACTATACAGAAATCAAAGCAGCTACATGGGTGAAAAGAGATGATGGAATAGCTCAAGGTCATCAGTGCTAACAAGTCTAGAAACTTATTGACTTATGAAACGACATCAGATGCTCATATGCAAGTTTAAGTTGCAGCTAAGGAAAATGAAAACAGCTCCATGAGATCCAATGTACAACCTTGAGTCTATCTCCCCTTAATTTAGAGACTGCCTCAAGAGCAAACTTGATGCATTGAGGACTAATTACCATCTAATTTGGGAGATGTCCTCAAGGACATGTTACATAAAGAAAATAAAAAGTCATTTATAAGACAAGAAAGAAAGAAACAAAAAGGTATCGACTTAGAAATTTGCTTCTGAACACAGAATAGCTCAAATGAATGGAAGAGATGATGGAATAAATAGTGGTACAGAAGAATTTAAAGGGTGACTTTAGAAGACAAAGTAAAGTACGATAATGAAATATATGAAGACTTGAAGCCAGAAAACCAAAGGAAAAGTGCACTCTCAGTATTTCTCAGGCTAAAAGATGTGAAGAAAAATTCAAGCCTTGAGTGGCTTTGATATTGAAGAATTCTACAGGCAAAATATTGAACAAACTCGACCTGCTTGTGCGCCCCAGAACGGACATCTCTGGCCTGCCGGCAGCTCCTCACCACCCGCCCAAACTTGGAGACCTGGCACTGAAGACGGCCCCTTTCTTCTTGACCGCTCTATCATCTCTGCCCCGTGGTCCACAGCAGTGCGGCAGGGTCAGAGGCCTGGCGACATCGCCGTGAAAGGTGCTAGAGAATCTGGTAAAAGCATCATTGTGAAGCAAATGAGGATCCTGCATGTGAATGGGTTTAATGGAGAGGGCGTCGAAGAGGACGCACAGGCTGCCAGGAGCAACAGCGAAGGAGACTATTATTTCTAGATGTGATGGCTACAGTCTCAACATCCCGCCTATATCCGACCCCAAATTGCATGCTGGAATATCTCCACCCTTAGGAACTTCTATAAGAATACTATTCTGGGGGGGGAGGGGGGGGCGGAATGGGGCCCCTAACTTACCCGACCTTTGTGATCACTGCTCAGCCACCTAAAGCACGAGGCGTGAGATCCTTGATGGAAGACCATGTGTAATGGCAGCCCCGGGCTCGGGGATCTGCACACAGTGGCAGCATTTGTTATCTCCTGCCCCACAAGCTGGCCCTTGAGAAGTAGACTTGACCAACAGAGCAGCCTGCTGTGTCCTCATGGTTGTACCCCCTCCCCCAACCCTCCCTTCGAACCCCACTACTAATCTGCCCTACCTGCAGCTCTATCCCGGGCACTATACAGCTAAATATTAATTATTAACCTAAACGTGATCAATAAAAACTCTCTGCATGTCTCAGCAAAAAAAAAAAAATATTGAACAAACTCTCAAAATAAGATGGAAATAATACACAGAATCACAGTAGCAAAATTATTAGTCATTATTCTACCATTTCCACAGGTAATATGTGATTAAGAACCAATACTATTGATGGAAAATTTCAATCCTCATTAAGGGTATCAGCAAAAAAAAAAAAAAAAGGTTACAGAAATTGGTGGAATATCATTGGAATGTTTCAACAAATTGATGCAATGTTGGACATGCTCAGCAGTCTATGCTATGAAATTTGGAAAATAGCTACCTTGTCAACTGAAAGGGAAAGATTCATTCCAAAAAAAGTGACCCTTTGGAAGGTTGAAGTTTTCAAATAACATCATTAAAATTGCATGCAAGTAAAATTTTGTTGAAGACAGTTTAAAAATAGCTCAAAAAATAAAGCTTGATTCTGAAGAGGATGAGAATGGTGGTATCATTTCTGAAGTTAGATGGTCCTTTACTGAAAGTAGAGAATACCAGGAGGATATTTATTTGTGCTTTATTGACTTATGCAAAGGCATTTGTTTGTGTGGATAATAACCAACTATGGAGAACATTATGAAGAATGGGAATCACAGAATCCTCCATTGTGCTCATGGTTAACTTGTGCATAGTCTCAGAGGCAGCTGTGTGAACAGACAAAGATATACTGCATAGATGAAAATCAGGAGACATGTACAGCTGGATTGTGTCCCTTCCCACACTTATTTAATCTACACACTAAGAAAATAAGATAAGAAACTGGACTAAAAAAGAAAAACAAAATGTAGCATCAGGATTAGAAAAGGATCATTAGCAATCTATATCCTTGTTTCATTCTTGTTTGCTGAAAACAAAGAGGATTTCAAGTGCTAACTAATGAAAATCAAAGTCTATAGTCTTCCCTATTGATTATACCTCAACAGGAAGCAAAAGACCTCACAACTGGACAAATGAACAACATCATCACAGAGAAAAAATTGTGAAGTTTTCAAGGATTTTATTTTACTTGAATCTGCAATCAATGCCAGTGGAAGCAATGACAGGAAAGAAAATGCTACATTACATTTCACATGCCTGCTGTAAAACATCTCTTAAAGTTACCAATTAAAACAGCAAAGATGTCACTCTGAAGACTAATGTGTCTGCCCCAGACCATGTTCTTTTCAAATTCCTCATAAGTATGTGAGATCTGGATCATGAATAAGGCAGACTGAAGAAGAATCGATGCATTTGAATCGTGATGTTGGTGAAGTATGTTGACTCTACCATGACTACCGAAATGACAAACTGGTCTCTAAAGAATTGCAGCAGTCATATGCCTTAGCAGTGGGACTAGCTCTACCTCATCTTACATATTATGGTGATGTATCAGGAGAGACTATTCACTGGAGAAGGACATCCTGCTTGGGGAAAAATGGGACAAGAAAAATGAGGAAAGTCCTCAATGAGATGGATTAATACAGCGGTAGCCACAGTGGGCTCAAACATAGCAACTAATGGCTGAGACGATGGTATAGAACTGGAAAGGGTTTCATTCCATTGAAGATTTTAAAGGGAGGCTCTGGCATCACTGATTCAACGCCCCTAACTACAAGATCTCTCTGAGGTGTTGAGTTTTCAAGGTTGTTTTGTTTTACCACTGCATAACAAGACGAAGGATCAAGCATCTTCTTCTCTTGGAGCTCTGGCTAATGTGAGGATGTGGAATTGTACCTGGACATATCAGATTAAACTTCCTTCCCTTCATTAGCTTTGCCAGTGAAGTATTTTTGATGTGCTAATGGAAAAGAGAAAGGAGGAAGCATCATGCTGGGATGGCGTCTGAAGTCTGGCAGCGTGTTGATGCCCTCAGGTTGTGTCAGTGGCTTTTGGAACCAGTGAACTTTGGTAGGGGTGGGGGGTGGGGGATGTTCTAAAACTCTTTTGATCCTGGCAAAAAATATACATGTGTTTGAAATGTGAAGTGACAGATGTCAGACAACTGGGAGTGGTGGAGTCTGTCAAACCAGGGAGAGAAAGCTGGTTTAAAGGATCAAAAGTCAACCATTTTGAAACACTCTGTTGACTCCTCAAAATACAAGGGGGTTGGGCCATGGAAACATAGATGAAACTTTTGTTTTCCTTAATTTATTGGGAATGACAGCAAAAAGAGACAGTGACGTAATTGAAGTAAACAAATCTAAGAAATGTCTCTCACTGTTGAGGGAGCTGTTTCATGAGCTCATGTACCCCCAGTATTTAACTGGAAACTAATTGAGTAGATTCACTTTACTCATAATTGGTAGGTATAAGGCCAAATAAGTATGCTTTTGTTTTAATAATTGTGCTTACTGTTACCTGCCACTTGGTAAACTCTGTGATATATTAATCTCTGTGTCTCTTAATCATCATGAACGTTCTCACATTGAAATTGATGGATGATAAAATAAACTGATTTCAGGATCATGGCTTTATGTATCTTTGACCACACCTTGCACACAGCATTTGATCAAGCATTTGATATACTGATGGAGTTTCCATCATTCCTGTTAATAATGGTGATGATGACGTTAAGAGCTATGATTTGTTGGGAGTCCCTAGGTGATATAAATAGCTAATGTGCTCCATTTTTAAACAACAGGCTGACCTTTCAAGTTCACCTGGAGACAATTCAGAAGAAAGATCTAGCAGCTTACTTCCAAAATATAAGCAATTGGGAACCTTTATGAAGCACAATCCTACTCTGATGCACATGGAAGTGCCATGAATGAGACTTAATTGAAGGATAATTAGCAATGGCAGATTATTTTTGAGTGATGTTCTAGGGGATAAAGGATGTCCGAAATTCAAGTATAAAAACAGGGCAAAGATAAGATAGAACCATCTGAATGAGGGATACCATACACATTAGGCCAGAATAGTGTCCAAAGGAATCACCGTCATACAGTCAAATTCTAAAATATCGAAAACAAAGGGGATTTGTTACTAAATTAGGATAGGTCATAGATTCATTCACCACAGTTACAGGCAGGACTGTAGAAGTATAAAAGGGACCGTGATTGAAATATATACACTATTGCAGATTAACAAAATTGATGATAGGTTCAGGGAGCTTGAACCACCTTGGCTGGAGCATGACTCATGACCATGCTCCCCTAGAGGCCCAATTTTCATCATAGTAACTGAGACAAACTTATGACTGCTGGGATTCCTTCACCTGGGCTGGCCAGGAGAGTTGCAGCTAATACACTCTGCCTGAAGGCAAAACTTTTCACCATCCCAGCCAATGGTCAGAATGAACTCAGTGAAGGTTGAATCTATGTGGAGGTTCGAGATGGGTTTAGGGCCGCCATTCTAAATAGTAGCCTTCTGCAAACCCAGTGCTCAGAATTTAAGCTCTGAGGCAGCAATTATTGCGTGTAAGATGTCATAGATGGATGACATCTACCTTGGACATGAGCAAACAGGTGTGTGTGACATAGAGATGATAGATAGATATATATAGATACTGAGTTAGTCTGGGTAGACTAGAGGAACAAATTCAAGGACACGCATATCAATATAAGGAAAGGGTTTATATACAAAAGAATTGGGACAGGTTGAGCCCCGGTGGCGTAGTGGTTGTGTGCAGGACTGCGGCCCACTGAGATGGAGGTTCAATTCCAGCAGTGGGGCTGGGCCTCCTACTCCCACCACTGGAGAGCAGTGATGCCCCCCCCCCCAAAAAAAAAGGAATGGGACATGGAGAAAGCATCTCAGCCCAGTCCAGTTCAAAGTCATAAGTCCAAAATTAATCCATATGCCCGAAATCAGTCTATAAAGTCTTCTTCCGACTCACAAAGTCACAGGTCAGTGGGTGCAGAATCCCGGTGTTGGCAGGGCACCACGCCTCCAGGGCTCAGGGTCCATCAACAGCAGAAGCAACTTATCATTGGCAGAGATCTCCATCTGGCCTCCCTAGCTTCAGAGGTCTGGCTCCATCAGGGCAAAGCTATGTGGTCTCTCCGCTAGCTCCTCTAGCTTCTCAAGCTGCCAGCTTGTCTTGTCCATGATTAATTGTCTCTCTAACTCCCAATAACTGGGGAAGATAGCTTCTCATCTTCACGAGGGAAATATCGTGAGATTTCCCAGAAGTCTCAGGAGAAAGCTATGCCCACATAGAGGCCTCACTGGCTACTCAATGGCTATCTCCAGATTAACAGGCTAGACTCCACCCCTGCATTTCAATCATAAAATTAACATAAACACATGACTGCCATAGATAGATAGACAGACAGATAGATAGATAGATGATAGATAGAGAGCAGTGCAAGCAGTTGCAGTGACAGAGCAAAGTCAGTCAGTCTCACTCTAAAGCAGGAGCTCCTTCCTTTGCTGTTCTGCCTGGATGATGCTGAGTGGCTTTGAGATAGTTTATACCAGTATCCCTCTATCTCTGTTCCCAATAAAAAACCCAATATTTTGGAAGAAAAGGAAAGGTCACACCTTCAATAGGACAACAGGGAGACAGGTTGTCAGACCTGGCTGTGACTTTCTTTGAATTCTTTATCTGATTTCATTGAGAAAGTCGACCAACATTCTGAAATGCAAGTGTGTTCTATTCAGGGAACAAACTCACTAAAATATTCTTTGCCTTAACAGTGAGAAAGTGTCTTTTCATTGACATTGAGATCATGTAGCAGAGCTGACCACCCCCGCCACCCCCCTGGAAGGATCTATCACACCCCCAGAGTCAATGCAATCAAATAAGAATGTGCTTCATGGCCACTGATACAAGTAGTGGCATCTGTGGCATACTGGATGGCATGCAGAGTTTTTTGTTGAAATGCCCCCTAGACAATCCGGATGAAGGAAATTGGCCCCTGTGTACATAAATGGTCACCACAGTGGTAGCTGTCCTGTCACACACAGGGTTTCCTGTTAGAATGACTTTGAGACAGGTGAATTGATTCACTCGGTTGAACATTCACAGACTCTTGCACCATCCCACCAGCATGATCCTCTGGGTCATGAGCCAGCAACCCAAACCAACTAGGCAAGCATGCTATCCCAGGTACGTTCTGTGACCAGGACCAGAAGCTCCTGTGACACGAGGGGCTGCTGCATGTGTACATCATGAACATGGCTCCCTGCCTAACAGGGCTGTTTTTCTGGGAATCCTTACCTTCTGAAAGAAAGAATAAACATAATGTCCCTTCTGGACAAAAACTTTTAAAAGCGCTAGCAAAATGTTTATTGGTTGAGGCTGGAGTTGCACTTTTCAGAGACCCTCCTTCTCTTTATCTGCAAACCCTCCTTTTAATAAACTTTTTGCTTGTGTGGAAAATCTCCACCTCTACTGATTATTTTTCCTGGGAAAGCGGTAAGATCTCACTCTCACAGAGTTAGTTGTCTAGGGAATTGTGGCCCCTACCCTGGCTCCCACTGCCTCTAAAACAATGGAACAGCTAGTTTCTCCCATCAATGACTGCTGTGGTCTTCCCGTTAGTCTGTGCTTTCCTTGGAAGGAAGCACATGCTGGTTTATGAGTACTACAAACTGGTTCTGGGTTTGAACATGAAGGATGTGGGGGATAATAAAAGAAGCCATTGCCTTAGGTGCAGGCTTGCTACAGACCATGAACAAGGAATCCAGAAGAGGAGTCCACAGCTGAACTGTGTCCTTGTGACTGCACCTCACGTGTTCAGTAAACCTCCTGGAATTCCAGGGCTGAACTTTTTTGAGATCAGTCTCAGACTGACTTCTAGCAATATAAACACAGTCTGAAACCCCTGGGAATGAAACTCATACCACAGCTCCATTGTAATTTATTAATTGCAATTATTTCAAGATGAAAAATGTGAGCTCACTATTTGAATACACACACATGTTACACATAAAAAAGTTTCAAACTATCAGAAGAGTCATTTCCTGTGGTGCTGGTTAAGCGTGGAGACCCCAGAGTCAGATTCCAGAGTTGGACACTTAGTGCCCTATGACGAACACCAGGTTGTGCCTCTAGTTGTGTTTTGGGATTTTTCTTTCAGTGAGCACCTCTCTGCCTCTGCAACTCAAGCTGCCTGTGTGGCTTGAAAGCTGTGAACAACATCCATAAAACTGGAGAAGGTGAGAGTGAAAGTCCTCCTCACAGCTGTTGGCAGCACCAGTTACAGAACTCTTTCCTTTCTCCAGCAGGGCTTGGTACTGACCCATGGTGGGCACTGGGCACGGGCCTTCAGAAGTTCCACTAGAGATACACAAAGACAAATACTCTAATAGGGACCTTTGGAGAAAAATTTAACATCAGTGCAAAAATCACAGTGAATGTTAAAAGGCATATTAGCGTATGTACAGAAAGCCAGCCAACAAACCAACCAACCCACGATCATTGGGTCGATCTGGCCTGAGACCTTGTATACCTTTCATTTTTCTCCAAGAGAGTGTCTGCTTTCTCCTAGGAGTGACAAGTGGGTTCGAATTGCCAAGTTGTGATTGGCCTTCTGATTCTTGTGGGGCATTGTCACCTTGATTCTTTATTAGCTTAGGTACACTCTAAAATAAGTTTGGCGGGCTGAGCCCCAGTGGGGTAGTGGTTGTGCGTGGGACTGCGGCCCACTGGGATGGAGGTTCGAGTCCAGCTCCACGAAGCAAAGGCTGGGCCTCCTACTCCCACCACCTGAGGGCAGTGATGCCCCCCCCCCCCGAAAAAAAACAAAAAACAAAAATAAGTTTGGCGTCCACTCAAGGAAGGGGAAGGATGAATATGGAGTTCATGTGTGTGCACGTTCATTCAATACCTGATGACCATCTGGTCTACGCCAGCTCCTAAGAAGGACACTGGATAAGGAAACAGAGGTGTGCCAGGGGAGCTCAATGAGGAAGGCATTGGGGAAGTTCATGATGGGCTGATTGGCATAAAGGGTAACATGTACCGTCCACTGAGTTCATCTGGGAAGCATTTGTGGGGAAGGTAGGGTGTCAGAAAATCTTTATAGGACAGTGTCTTAGGAGTGTCACAAAGTACCTTTAAAGGTCAGATGTGGATCTGCTCAAAGGTCATGTCCAAATTCAGGGCATTGACAGGGCCCGATCTCTTGGTTGGCTCTAGGATCTGTACCCCCCTACCCCCCACTTTTTTTTCCCTCTCTCAGCTTCTGTAGCCATCATTTCTTGGCATGCCTTCCCAGTTAGATTTTCGCAGGCTGCCTCCTTCTTGTGTGACCCTCTTTCTGGATCTGCCTTTCTATGTTCCACAATGCCTCTCAGGAGGGACTAGGACTAGAACCCACCATGCTCCAGTATAAATTCCTTAATTTAACTGGTGCTTTTGCAAAGAAAACCCCTACTTCTTTAAGTGAGATTTCATTTTGGGTGTGGGGTGGGTCTAATTCAACCCACAACAGATGGGTAGGAAAGCAGAGGCGGAAGGGAGAAAGGAGGTCGGGTGATGCATTTTGTTGACTCTCTGTCCAGAATTGCTCTTGGCAGTTTGTTATTTCAAGAAACTTCATTAGATGCTCGGTGTCTATCACTCTGAAAATCATAAGGAAGCTACCCAGGGCCTGAAGAAAAGTACTAATGTGTGTACCCGAATGAGTATGGAGGGTGAAATGCCATTCTGCTCCATAGCAACCCCAAATCTTTAGGGGAGGAGAGAGCCTCATCTTTCTCAGAGCAATTGGAAGGTTTGACCTGCCAACGCTGTGCTTAGCAGCCTGCCACACAACCCACTCTGCTCCCTTTCTTGTGGGAAGTGCCTTCTATTTCCAGGCAAGAGTGGTCTGTGACATCTCAGTGTCTGATTCCCCATTAAGCAAGGTTTCAGTATGAGCTTTGCTTCCTAATCCCTAGTGAACAATTTCATATTGTATGGTTGACATCTGTCTCTCTTCCACCCACACAGCATCTTTCTCCAGAAGCAAGAGCAAAGTCTCTCTGCCTTCGTCAAGGTAAGAGACGGCTTACTAGTGCTCACTTCCTAATCTGTAGTGAAAAGTTCTGCCCGGTTCCGTCCCACTCTGTGAGAAAAGCTTGAGGAGGTTCGCTGTAGATCAGTTACCCAGCTCAAGTAAAGTACTGTTTACCTCGTTTATTAGGTAATCCGCCTGTTTTTAGGCAAACATGGGTTGAGTGCAGCTTCGAGGACACCTGGGGCATTAGGAAGGCCACACAAGAAAGAGGTACAGATCCTAAGTGTCTGGGGAAGCGAGTCACCCCCAGGGGCTTTTGGAAGACAGGAAAGAGACCTGCCACACGCGGGGCCCCATCCACAGGTATGATCCCATGAGGAACTCATCACAGAGGCCAGGCTCTGCCTGGGTGTGTGCCCTCCTGCTC